>CAHIKZ030000486.1:1612500-1685000 GCA_903632075.3 Acanthosepion pharaonis
AAGCTCAGAGAGCCAAGTGCCAATTCCAGTTGGGTTTATTATATTCACTTATGCACAAATACCCTTGGGAAAGGTATGAATCCCCCTCTTTTCCCTCCAGATATGGGTTAATTAGTAATTCTTGTATCAGTTAATCATTATTATCTCTAAAAAATTTTTATAATCTAAAAGTATTTTCTGGCTTTAAATAACCTGCAAACGGTTGATAAGTTGTAAAAAACAAATCAATCAATCTCATTCCAAGAGCTGTTTTAAATATAGAAATCATTCTTTTTTGTTATTGATGTTGTTACTAAAAAGTTTCAACTGATCAATTTTACAGATGTAAAATCTGTAAAGAAAGGTAAGGATTTCTTCTTTACAGAAAAGAAATAGTAGTTTTGCTTGTGAACAAGCCAAGTCAGCCACCATTTCTTTTCTACTTGTCATAAACTTTTTCTTTATAAAACAAGTCACACATTTTCTTTCTGGATTCTACACCTAAGGAAGGTTGTAGTGTGAATTGTATGAAACATTATTGTCATAGCAAAATTGTATGAAACATTGTTGTCATAGCAAAAAGAACAAAGAATGAATTCAATTGTTAAAACAATTCTCAGAATTATCATGACTTTTATTAAAATTATTGAAATAAATGTCATTAGTAAAAGATAAGTCTGGGAAGCATCTTGACATAGGATGACACACTGGGAACTGTAGACATATTTGGATGGCCAAGGACACATCCCAAAAGCTGGGCAGAGTATTGCAAGACTGGAGGATTTCTTTGGTAATGAAGAAAAGAATACTGAGCTGTTACATGACATCTGTCCTTCTTTACAGCTGCGAATGTTGGATGATTTCCTCAAAGATGAAGAAGAGACTTGAGGTGACAGAGATGTAGTTCTACAGAAAGAAGGATGCTAAGGATATCATGGACCAAGCATATGATTAACGATGAGATCTTAGAGAGGTTGCAAACAAGACGGAGGCTTATACAATATCAGGAAGAGGTAGCTGAAGTATCTGGGACACATAATGAGGAAAGAGTGCTTGGAGAATCTGATACTGACGGGTCAAATAAAGGGAAAGAGAGACAAGGGAAAACAACCCATGACATACCTGGCTGGCTTAAGCAAGTAGATGACAGGATGTGGTCTTGGGGAGGAAGCAGAGGGAAGGGACTTATTGATAGCTGCAAGGGATACAGGGAGGTGGAGAGCCATGATCGCCTATGTCCTGAAAGGATATTGCACATAAAAAGAAAGAAAGAATGATACTACAATTTTATTTTATATAAAGGACTGAAACAGTTATTTCAAGATATAAGTAATAACACTAAAAAATATACTTTTATATGCATAAGAGTTAATTCATTCTTGTATGGTTTGTCCAAAATGATGAAAAACATGAAAATATGGCCATAACATATTTATTAGTTTTGCAGCTATATATGCATCAAAAATACTTTTACAGACTTTGGGGTGTGGGATCCTCACACCAAAACAGACAAAAGTCCATATAAACATATGTCCACAAATCCTTTGTTTTTGAATTATTAAGTTTAAAGTTTATGGTAGACACTGTTAAATGTACAATCCAAGAGACAATTCAAAAATACTTTTACAAACTTTGGGGATAGATAAATCAAGGTAAAATGTCCATATAAACATATGTTCACATATATAAACATATGTAGCTTAACACAGCAACTCATAACAAATGTTCAAAATGTTCTCTGTTTGCTTCTACATATGCATGCACCTGTTGGATCATTGACTAGCAGACAATTTCAAATACTCCCAAATGTTGTCAAATGATATCACAGTACCCACCCCCATGACATGTTTATAAAGTGTCTCTGCATTATTAATGTCTGCTGCATAAACCAATTGTTTTAGGTGACCCCACAGATAAAAAAAACAAGGTATTGAGGTTGGGTGAACCTGCAGGCCATGGAACTGGCCCTCCCCTACCTATCCATCTTTCATGTTAGCCAGTGCATCACAAACAATGGGATTAAAATGTGCTGGAACCCTATCATGCATGAACCACATGAGTCTTTGCATTAGCAGGGACACATGCTCTAGCTGGTCTGGAAATGTGTTTCAAAATAAACTCCCTGCAGATAGCTCCTGTAAGATATGCCGGGAGAACATATGGACCTACCAGACAGCCACCAACAATTTAGCGCACACATTAATCGTAAACTGATGTTGATGTCTAGTGTTTAATGTAACCTAAGGATTCTGATCTGCCCACAAATGTTGATTGTGTAAATTTGTTATTTCATTCTTCCAAATGTTGCCTAATCTGTAAACAAGACTGAAGTGACAAACAATGGATCAGCAGTTTGTGCAACAAATCATCAGCAAAAGTTCTCTCATAGTGATTAGAGGTTGAAAGACCCTGCACACATTGCAAAGGACAGGGATACAAGGGCTGCTCTTGAAGAACCCTCCATGCAGTACTATGCGATGTACAACATGCTAGCCCCACTTGATGTGTGCTGATACCTGGATCATCTCTGACAACCTATAGAATGTGTTCTTTGGGGTCAAATGTATGAGCAGATCTCGGTCTTCCTCAATCCATAGTTTGTGGTGCCATGTATCCTGTCTCAGCAATGCAACGATAAACAGCAGCAAAGGTTGGATGACTCAGCTGCCTTCAATCTGGAATTACAATCTGATACAGTTGTGCAGCCTCGTGTCCATTACCATTCATGGTAAAATTCACATGTAAAAATCATATCTGCTTGCTTACAATATGAATATCCTGCCATTGTTAAATGGAACACTTCTGTGTTAACTCACTGTTACACATGTTAAATGTTGAAGACAGACTAGCCACAAATGTACACAAATGGCAAATGTAACCTAGTCAACTTGACAACAAACCTAAAACTTTCTTTAAACTTAATAACTCAAAAATGAAAGATTTGAGGTCATATGTTTATATGAAATTTTGTCCTTGTTTTGGTGTGAGGAACTGACCCCTAAAGTTTATAAAAGTATTTCTGATACACCATATATATATATATATATATATATATATATATATATATATATATATATATATATATATAATGCTTGTACATGTGTGTATATATGTATATGTTGTAAAAATGGAATGGTAATTTCAGGAATAATAAATGTATTTATTTATGAAATATGCTATTTCATGTTTAACTATTTAGATACAGTGCTTTAAAAGTGTTCATTTTATTTACAATTCTTCACATTATGAAATGATCATATTTCCAGACAGCAACCTGGCTAAACATGATTTACCTTTAAGAATCAAATGAGATTTCTAGGTTTAACATATTAGTCAAATTTAATTCCTAATGGTAATATATTTCATGGAACCTATATCCAATATTTCCAGTTTTGAAATACCTTTAAATTTACAATGTTTCTTACTGATGTTTATTGAACTGTCAAATTCAGTAGAGAGTTGTATCCATGTGGAGCAGCCTGAGGAATAGACTCATGATCAACAGCTTGTGAATTGAGATGATAATCACTACACTACAGTAAGCATTTCACTGTGTTATTCATATGATGAATAATTACCTTCTAAAATCATACGAACACAATTTTCAAACAATACAATCAGTACCAGTGAAAGCAGTAATCAATCATTTTATAATGGATTATTATTTGCTGGTTTAATAACATTTACTAGAAATAAACATGGAAATTTCAGTTGTCGTACTTAAATTTTCTAAAGAATCATGTCTTAAGTGAATGATTTAATAAACCCCTTGTGAGTAACACATCTTTAAAATACCAGTGTAAATTCCCTGATTGCATTGTTAAATATTTGAGCTTAACAGCTTTAACAAAATATTGAAATAACAACTATAATTATGAATGTAGGTCATTATTTAAAGTAAAAGAGTACAAATGAAAAGATCAAAAACTGGCAAGTTTTTCCATTTCACAAAAGCAGATGGTAAACACATGAAAGTGTTTTCTTTCTTTCACTGATACTAAATCTTTCTAAAACTTTCTTTCACTAAAACTAGCATCTCTGATATGTCTTTTTTGTCTTTCCTCATGATCAAAATGGAATGGTGTATTATTTATTTGTAGGTATTGCGAGGACATAAGGTATGAACTAAAGAACAAGCAATTATAACAAAAATGATTTTCAGATAGCATTCTACAAAAGAAATATGTGAATTATTTAGAAGTATATTTCATTCATAATTGTTATTTCTAGGTTTTGTGATGTCAACAAACACTTGTTGCCACTTTTGTGACGTCAACAAATACTCATTGTCACTTTATTGTTACTATTGTAGTAGAGACTTTGTAATCACAGATATAACTATAGTACACCATTGAACAATGCTGGCATCAGACATCTTCGAATAGCACTTGTGCTAATAGTATTTGCTCAATAATACCTGCTCAAATAATAATCACCATATAGTGAATAGAGTAGAGCATAGTGGTCCATATAGTAATAGAGGATAGATTAAAAATAATGATCCATATAGTATAGAGGAGAGACTGGAAATAGCGATTGTTAGTCATCAGCTACTTCCTACATATATGTGTTTCCTCTATGGTCATATGGTCTGCTTTATTCAATAATGGGATCACCTGTGTTTGCTCACAGGTGATCTATGTTCAAACTCAAGTGTCAGCAGGAGAGACACAAGCAGTCCAATGATTAGCAAGATTGTGAATGGTATGGATGAACTGAGCTAGGACAGCTTATGATGCCATGGTTCTTCTTCTATGTGCTCTGTCCCTACACGCATAGCTGTAAGCAAGATTTGTCCTTTCCAGTTCCTTTTGTGGCATCCAACTACACAAGGCTTTTTTTTTCTTTTTTTTTTTCTTTTTTTACACATAGATAATTTACTCATTGTTTCCTGCTAAGCTTTTTGTCTTCAATATATACAAATTCTCCAAGCTCTTTTTCCTCAATGCATCCCAGAAATTTCATCTATCTTGTTTGCATTTCCTTTGAGCTAAGGCTCTTGGGAAAGGCTTGAATCCACATCTCCCTTTACAGCTACAGGTAAATAAGCAGTTCAAGTATTTTCTTCATGTAAGACAGTAAATCTTGACCCAGCAATGACCCTGAAAAAATCCACTTGCTACCGAAACCATAGCAGCATCACTTGTGGTATTAGACTGCTAGATATTCTTGGTAATTATCTTTATTGGAAACTGGAATAAAATGTAATAACTCAAGGGTATAAAATAAATAATATATATTTATGTATTTAATTTAGATTAGAGTAAGTCTTTTGATATTTGGGTTAACAAAATGTCCATTTATAAGACAGATCTTAGTAGCAGTCTGGAGAAAGTTTGTTTTGGTTTGGTAGTGGATAGTCTTTTGACAGTTGAGCACTCAGAACTTGATAGTCATAGTCATCTTAGAAATAAGTTAGTGTCACTCAACTTTTTTTTCTCGGATATAAGAGCAGGAAATATCATTAGCAAATGACCTCTTAACTACTTCACATGTCACGCATGGCTGGTTTCTCTGGCAGTCTCATCTCTTGTTCTTTGGTTTCTCTTGCCATCCCTTCTCCTCATCTAGCTCAGAGATGTAAGCTAATATCATTTTAACCAGGCCACCAGACTCTGGCATGAACCTTTGTTTCAGCTAACATCAAAAGTCTCTTTGTGTTAATTTTTTTATTGGACAAAATTATTTTATTTTCCAGTGTTCATTTCTTTATAGAGGGGAAGTTGTGTGGGGAGCCTGCCTTATTTTGATAGATTTATAGTCATAAATAAGTAGGCACTTGTCCTGCAAACTACCAGCATTTTTCAGCTGAGTTCAGTTTTTTCTTTTTATTTGAGGGTTGCCTTTTTGTTAGTTAAGAGAGAAGTATAGAAAGAGAAGTTTAGAGAGAGAGAGAAAGAAGAGAAGGGTTTTAATATAGAAGCGAATACCTTATTTTAATTTGAATTATTTTTATCTTTGTTTATATATTTTATTTTCCTATTTTATTTTAATTTTTATCAGAACTCACTACACACTTACCATGGTTGTGGCACTATATGCCAGAAGGAATTTGTAGGAATAAAAAATGAACAAGTTTATTTCTAAGATAACAGGTCTGTAAAACTTGGTATTTTATTTAAAATGTTTATTTTTTGATTTATTTATCAATGCACTCCTGAGATGAGAACCAGCTTCCCACCAGATCAGTACATTATTGAATTAATGTATATTTCAATTATCGTACAGGAATCTCCAAATTTTGGCCCACCACAAGATTTTTATTTCTTTATAATTGCCACTTTCACTCTTGTTTTGAATCATATCATGCTGATTAGAAAAAGATCCAAATAAAATTTATTCATTCATTTAAATTTTATTCATTCATTGAAAATCTTATTTGTTTTATACGTGTGTAAAATGTATGATGAACGCCACATCCTGAAAAGTTTGGAGACTGATGTTATATGGCACAGTGTCTCAAAAGTGAAAATTATTTTCATTCTTTTAATAAATAAACTTCTTCAGCATTTTTATTTATATGTGTTAATATAAATTCAAGTCTTAAAAAAATAGGTAATGAATAATATCTAAAAAGATAAAAAATAGAAAAGCTGTTTTCCTACAAAAATTAATAAACAAATTTATTTACCTGGGTTACCATCATATTTCCCAAGCAGATTGAATGATTTGCAATGTCCATATTAAAGAATTATATTTTTATATATTAAAAAACAATCATTTTTAGGTGGAAACTAATAAAATTCTTACACATTTCATGAGACCAGTTCAATATACATTTTTATCACTATCATGAATAAATTGCCAAAGTGACTTTGCAATACCAACAAGCATTTTAAATTCAGAAAAAAAAAACCTTTAGAAGTTTGTTTTTTTTTTGAAGATGTCATTCTGTACAGGAATAAATTCATTGCAACAAACACTGTATCTTATGTTTCATTTTATTAACATTCACCAGACATTACTAAAAAATTTGCTGCAGATGTAAGTGTTAATTTCTTTTAAAGGGTTTTTTTTTTAACATATCTGTCATGACTTATATTTACAAATATGACAAGGATTTTATTCCAAATATCTTTCTATGTCACTTAATCACTTTTATCTGAAGTTTCTACATTTTCAAATATGCTTTCTGGCTTTCAGTTTTAGATTAAAAAAAATTCCAAATAAAACTAATAAAAATGCTAAGAGGTCTTTTATCAACAAAATATGCTTAAGAGAAAAGTTATGATCAAAATACACAGATAAAAGCAAGCACATAATTGATTAATTTGCAAAAATAAGACATTAAACAAAATTAATGAGAAATGAACAACAAGAATAGTTTGGAACAACACCGTCAAGGTTCTCCAATTTCATCTTATCTCTGAATTTATTTAAATATCACAGAAACAAACTACTGAATTGAGGCAATTAATACAAGGATAAAGTCTCTATCTTGCTGTCTATTCATCAATAAGAGAAGCATGAGTGTGAAACAATTATCTGTAAAATTATCAGCCTTAGAGCACAGTTAATGTGACAATGAAAATTTCATGGTAGCCTTATAAACTTATGATGAGTTATTATTTAACAAAAGTTGTGATTAAAATGTTATGAGAGTCACTCTGAAAGTAATACCTCCTAATTTATTATGTTGGCTGTATGACATTAAGAGTTGAACCTTCCTACTAGTAACCCATAATTTCTTTTTTGGCTTTTTAAGCGTAGCAACTCGGAAGCAGTCTAGCAAAATGGTGTTTGACCTGAAGGTTCATGCAAAATAGTGTATCATTGCATTTTCCATGCAGAAAAAATTCCACCAATTGACATTCATTGATGTTTATTGAATGTTTATAGGAACCAAACAGTGGATATGAGCACAGTGGTTTAACAGTAGCAAGATCAGGCACTACTTAAATAGTCTGTTAAAAAAAATAAGGAAAAATGTTTCAGTAAAAATAAAGAAAAACTTTCTTTTTGGGAAATAATTTTGTAGATTAAGCATTTTTTTTAGACCTTCCTGAGGCTGTTAACACCTTTCAGAATAAAAAAAATATAATTTCTATATAATTTTAGAAGAAAGATCCTGTTCATAATATTGACATATTTTTGGGTCCCTGACATTTAAAGAATTAACATTATTGATGTCTACATATTTTCTATTTTATTTCTAACCCCTTTTAAACTTTTTAAATTTAAAACCTTTGTGTATGGGATTTTTTCTGAAGCCCATGCACAAACATTTGAAGTTAATAATTATTTATCTTAAATGAAGAATAAATGGATGCATATTTTTATTAATTCATGTAAATTTTTGTTCTTACATTAAAAATGTATATATCCATTTCTTCTTTATTCAAATGAAATCTTCTTGTACTCTAAAATCTGTTTTCATATGCAAAATAACTAAGTCCAATAATCCTGTAAAAGTCAGGGATCGATTTGAAACTGTACTGATATTATAAACAGAACTACACTTCTGAATCAATAAAAAAAAATCAATATTTTTTAATCTAATAATTATTGTGGCCAAAGGATGGTCTAATGAATGTTAATCTACAAAAAATAATTCAAAAACTTTTTGGAACAAAGAAATACAAATGACAGCAAACAAAAGCTGGAAGAAAAGAGAAAAACTTCAGCAAATACAATCAAACATGACAAGCAGCAGCAACAGCATTCATCAGCAGGAAGGTTAGATTTAAAGCTCCAAGTTCTCTATCCTATATATATATATATATATCAATAGCCTAGTGGATTAAAGCATTGGTTCATGAATATGGTAACATAGTAATTGTGAGTTCAATCCTTGGATTGGGTAGTGTGTACTTAGACTCAATGGAAACAGGGCAAACAATAATTGAGCAGTTAGGGTTAGGGGTAAAAATAAGAACTAGACAAAGTATCCCAAGATATGGGCAGCTGAACAAGAACGGTATACCCCAACAGATTAAATAAAGGATTCAATTCAGAATTCCCTGTAAGTTATCGAGCAAGTTCAATAGTAAAATGGTGAGAACCAGTTGCCAATCTAGGGGTATGCTTATATTCATGCAGTCAAAGCATCAAAGAAGAAAGCTCATCAGAATAATTGCCATGAAAATATTTATAGAAAAGACAGAAGAAAGTCACATCATGGCAGTGTGAAATTGACAACAACATGCCAGGTAAGGACGAATGATATTACAGGCCCTTCTGAGGATTTTGTCAAGAATCTTTAGATATATAGCAGGAGTACTAGAGCAGATATGGCAGCAATATTCAATGCATGGATGAATGGTATATTTATAAAAGAGAAACTGACTCAATATAATCCCTCCACTTCATGTCAATAGAAAATATAAGCCTAAGAAGGTGCAAAAACTTACTCTCCATGCTTATGGAAGGCAGAATAGGTTCTGTAAAGTGATTAAATGAAAGTAATTTTGTTTTGGAGGTGTTACAATTTAAAAGCCATTCCTTACCCCAGTTAGCCACTGATTGAAAGATTTTTTTAAAAATATCTGCCAGTTTTATTTTTATTTTTTTTTAAGTATTTTTATTTTTTTAAAATATCTACCAGTTTTATTTTTTATTACACCTGTTACTAAAACAGGAGTAAATATTTGTGTCATCAGCATAAATGCCTGATGATATGGGGAAGGTTGTTGATAATGATAAGAAACAACATAGGTCCAAGAATAGATCCCTGGGGGACCCACACATTAATATATATGATATGATCTAGAAGTGTCTTTGCTCAACATGACCTTCATTACATAATTTGCTAAGAATGATTAGATTAAGCCAAATATCTGGTCAGAGACAGTATAACCCTTAAGCTTGTGAAGAAAGCCAACATGCTAAACCCTATCAAACACCTTCAAGATATCTAAAGACGCAACTCAAGAGTCACCATTCTTATCTAATAGTAATAACTGTTAACAAATTGACAATAAACCTCAAGAAACAAAAACCATACTATTTACATCAGTGGTTCCTGAACTTTTTTTCTCTGGGCTACATTTTTGGAATGAAAATTTACACATGCCTCACCAAATTTTATGTGATAAAAAGTTCATTTAAGAATAAAAAAAATAGAGAGAGGGTTAAAAGTAGATAACTATCGATTCAAAGTCAGAACATTATCATTGATAACTCTCTCCTCCAATTTGCAAACCCTAGTTACTATATTCTTAATACTTCATATAATGCAAAAATATCAGAATGATAAAATTAGTGAATAATTAATTTTACTAAGACTCATGGATGCATTTACAAGTAATCTATAATAATATTTAAAATTTGGAAATCATATTTATTTTTGGCATATGAATTTTTTTGAATTGTTTCTAAATCTTTGTCTTTCAATCATTCTGTCTCACCTGCTATCCTCTTCCACTGCACCTATGAGGTATGCTATACTATTTGAGAACCACTGGTTTATCTTAAAGAAGGCCATGTGAAGGGAAATGCTTAAACAATTCACCACTGATTAGAGCTCCTAGTATTTTGAGGGAAGATGTAGGAAGCATTATTTCTAGGATTTCTCTCCTTGTGCCTGATGTGTTTCCCTGATGAAACCAAGAGTACAGTAATCTGGGAGAGGGAGGTCTGTCAAGCATTAGAACCACAAATGTACCCTCAATTTTCCCACATTTTTAGGACTTTATGAAAATTTAGAAAAAGCCAACCACTAACTGTCATAATTCCATTCTTATAGGGTGCATAATACCTCCACTCAGTTCGCGTCATTTTGGACCAAAGCTCTGAACAGTTCGGTAGTGTCTGGAATTACATTCACTACAATTATCATTTTACCATTTTTCTCTAGCTGACACATTCTGTAACATTACCCGGCACCACTTATTTTTTCAAAATAATAGTAATATGAATTTTAAATTTTGTCTAGCCAGCAAATTCTCTAACAAATAGCATGCCACAATGCTTGACAAAGAAAAAAATAGGTGAGAAGTGACTTGAGTAAATCACTCTTTCTTTACTATCTGAACTTCCCTAGCAGTAAAAACAATAAAAATTTGTTACTCATAGTCAATAATGAGAATGGTTCAGCAAGTTTCATTAATTGCAGAATATACACAGGGAAAAATTAAAGAAATTAAATTTTGATGAACCTTCTTGCAGAGTCAACAATCCTCTAGCATAATGGGGTAGACTGAGCTCCATAGCTCCATGTATGTAGCTAGGGTAGTGATAACATAGCATTAGTGGCTGGAGGACCCTCAACTGAAGTCAATAGCCAGGGTGGTGGGTGCCCCAAAGAATAGCAATATGTCCATGACCAAGGTGAGCCCCAAGTTGGACAACATTGGCTGTGGTTTGACCTGGGGACAGAGGGGCTTCAACAGGCTTACTTGCCCCATACAAGGCTATAAGTGAATGAATATCTCTCAAGCCTTCAAGCCAGATATGTGGAGGGAACTGTTGAACTTTCTCGGTTGTTGCAGCAACCCTATGACCACACCTAGTCATTAAATCCAAAGTCAAGTTCTTATTCTTATATGCTATGTTAACAAGACTAGTTAAGCCAGCAGAGCACTTGAGATTTCTTATTCTTGTGTGATTTGAGCTATCAATGAAATGGCAATAATAATCTCTCTTCCTATAACCTTAACTGTGTATGTATTGAGGATATCTGTCTCTTTATCACTTTATTGATGTTATTCTTCTTTGAAGAAGGTAAAAAGACAAAAAAATTTAAGTACATATTACTTATATCTTTACTTCTACAAAACCTGACAATAAGCATCCCATTGATAAACTGAGCAGACAAGTAACAGATACTTAAAATATTTCCTATCAAAGAATAAATATTTCCATTTTATGGGTAAAAAAAAAAAAAAATCAAAAATTGCATCAATACACCATTAGTTCCAATGAAATGTTTGTCAGGAAAAATATAATAAAAACATTTTTCATCAGCTTGGTGTCAAAATAATGCAATATGTAAGATTACATTATGCACTAAGGAAGTTTTTTTTCTGTTTAAATCTGAATTTCTCCACTTTATTCTCGTTTGTTTTGTTTTTTTAGCACCGAGCTATATGACCAAATGGGACTTAAAAGACAGTATACAGAGAAACCACAACTGTTATATCAAAATTTAAGTATAAAACTGTACCTTTTTCTCCAGCTGGGTCAATATAAACACTATTGGTAAATATAAGTCTTAGAATTTTATCAATACACTTTCAGATCTTTTTTTTTGTAAGAATGATTTAAGTGCTCTAAAATATATATTTTAAAACACATTAAAAAACGGAAACATATTAGAAATATTATTCTGTGCCCAACCATTAACACTTAAATAATTGAATACTAAGTAAGATTTTGCTATAAATTTTCTTGTAAACTAATTAAACTGTTTCATGTTTGTTAAGAAATAAATTTGAAACATTAGTACTGTTATAAATTGTAATAGTAATAAAAAACTGGTTTTAATATGTTTAGTGAACAAAGACATTAATGTTTTTAATACTTTACCAATTAATGCCTACTTTTTTTGTCTTCAGTTTGTCCTCCCCACATTGCTGTAAGTAATACCTACTTTTGAGCAATGCTATTTGCCTCTGGGGAAGCTCATTGTTTATTCTTGTCTTTCACCTGTCAAAAAAAAATGTTGACATTGAAGGTGTTATTCATATAGAAAATATACAGGTGAATTTTTATTGCCGATGTTGAACTAAAAAAAAATTATTTAGTTGCATGACTGTCATAAAACTTTGTCATGAGACCAAATTTTGTATATCACTTTCAAATAAAAATCAACACAAAAATATATATGCCACATTTTATTCCTGTATCAGATACATGACAATGTCAATGAACTTTTGATGCATTGGCCAATGATTAATATTGCTAGGAGTTTTGTTAGAAAAAAGGTAATGCTAATAAGTATATTTTGAGTTCCACTTTCAAAGCGACTTGCAACTGAGCAGACATAAATTTTTTGAAATACAATTTAATTTAATGTCCTCCTGCACATAATTTTCTCTTGGGCAGCATATTTTTCATTTACAGAAAGGAAGCAGCCTCTTTCATGCTCCTAGGCAAGTTCTATATATTCACAGTCAAGTAACAAAAGAAATTTTGAGTATTTATAAAAATTTTATTTTACTACTTTAAAAATGTTAGCCTTGTATATGTTTAATCATTTTTTTAATATACATATTTTTTTATAGAAATATATCTTTATGAAGGACAGATGCTTAGTGTAAAAATTGTTACATTTTCATGACCTTTTCAGCTCAGCAGTTGAAACACACCAAAATTTGTGAAGGATCCATTTCCAGTTAAGGTACTTAGGCTTGAGCTTGAGACCACACCAATGAGAGATGTGGTCTCAAGCTCAAGGAGAAACAAAGAAAACAAAGCAGGTTGTCAATATCAAAGAAGGTATTGAATATTAAGAAGAGAACATCAAAGAAGGCAATGTAGTGAAACCAAAAGGGCAAGTGAAAATTCTCCTGTAGTTGGACAGTCAAGAAAAAAAAGAATTCTAAGAAATTTTCCCAAGTACAAACTGAGTGAAGTTAAAAGGGACTTTTCAAAAAATTACTGTATGTCCCAGAAATGCACATGGGACAAGTAAAAGTAGGTCCTTTCGTTTTTTTCTCAAAGATTGTTGAACCTTTTCTTTTTAGTGTCTTGTATTGTTTTCTCATTTTCAAAATCCTTGTTTTTTCCCAAACTGTAATTTTTTCCATTTTTCAGTGGTAATTCTTTTATCTGAAATTGTTATCCTGCCTTAATAGGAGCACGGAAGAAATTTCTTGTGCAAACCTTGTATTTATACCTTTTTCATGATTGTGTAAACAAATGTGTTTTTCCTTTTAAAATTTTATGCAGTGTTTGTCTTGTTTTGTAATTTTGTGCCTATTATGTTTTGCTATTCCAAGTAGACTAAGTTTTTGTGTTTGGCACAAGAACTTTGATTTGGTAGGGAACAATTTTTTATATATATTGTCTTTATTCACTTTATTAAAAAAAAAAAACAACTGGTAAGGAACTGATAGTATTTAAAAAAAAAAAACAGAACTCATTAATTTATGGTTGATAGCAGCTTTGCATTATTCAGATATAGAATGTAGAAAGAAAGAGAAGAAAAACAGGAGACTATGGTTTCCTTATTGTAAACTATCTGACCACTTTCAACAAGGTAGGTTACAGTATTCCTTGGCTAAATTTTAGGAATCTCAAAAACAGCAAAATATAACCTGGAAGCATTGTATACATACAATAAATTACTAGTGACTTTAAGTAAGTTCCAGAATGTCAAAATATAACTGCTCTCTTCATGTACACAAGTATCTGGTTCAGAAAAAGAATCTGATTGGTAAAGGGATTAATATTCTCCACCTTACAGGCTTTCTACAAAGTTTCAAAGGACAAAGATTTATTGAGCTTATTTTTATTTTCTAAAATAATTCTCATGGGCTCAATGAAGTGGTAATTATTGATTACAATCAAGGTTACTGGTGTCCCTTAGCATCCGTTGTATCTCATCTTAGTAAGTGAAGAAATGGGTGTACATAACTTTGATGGGTATTGAACAAGAGAGCCAAACCAGATGATGTGTCGACATAATAAGGATGCAGGAATGAGCTCAAAAGAGAATGTTATTGATACAATTCTTGGTGTTGATAGGAGTTATTAGCATTGGGAGAAAGAGTCAGACTAGTTAAAAGTGTCAATGTTAAAATTAAGCAGGACTGAGCCAGTGTATCCCCAGTGGAATTGAGGGAAATGTGGTAAATATTACAATTTAAATAGTGGAGCAGGATAAGAGAAAGTTGTTGTTAGAAAAACTAGTTTAATTGGCCTCACTGCTAAGTGGACTAAACAGAGTTTGTAAGCAAAGATGAAAAGGAGGCTGGCATTATACTGTAGACAATTCAAAGAATATTTCTTCTTACTTATACTTTTCAATGTAACTGTTTTTGCCATTTAATCTGACCACTTAAAAGACAGTTATTTGATATAATCATAGTATGTGAGATAGAAGGAAGTTATTTTTTGTTTTCAATGTAAGAAGGAATCATGGGAAATTATTCCAAACAAGACAGTAAATTCTGTCATTAAATTATAATAAACACAGAAAACTTTGTAACAATAAAACAGCTAAACAAAGACATTGTTGTGGTGGCTATGCATTTCCCAACATCAGTAACATTGATGTTTGAAATTGAGAACAACAGACTATCTCCTGAAATATGCACAACAAAAATGGCAGACTCTGGATGTGAATCCATGCAAAGAAATGACAAGAACCAATATATATGTACAAACAAATGATAATGTATTAACAAGAAAGGTTACAAGTGACAAAGACAATAATGAGCATAACAAATGAATGTTAAAAACTTTTTGGTCCAAAGTATGTATAGTGAGTGAATGTGTGTACATACAGGTGTGTGTGTTTTGTTCATGCATTTCCCAAAGAGGTTTACATGTTGACAAATAAGCGGATAAGGTAAGAAGAAGGATAAGGTAAGAAGTGAATGAGGAAAAATATTGCACAGTATTTATAGTCTGTAGAGTGTCCCCTAGGAGCAGTTTTGAAAATTAGGAGGGGTTAACCTGACAATATATTTCAAAACTGGTTAGTAGAAGAGAAAATATAATACTTTGTTCATACAGAATACAAGGTTCTATCTATTAATCCTTCTAGATGATGTAAAATGAATAAATATTTAAATGAAATAATATTAAAATAGCACTTGCTAAACAACTTAACAAAATCTTAAGGTGTTTTATTTGAAGTGTATATTTTCCTTAACATTTAAATAATATTATCATAATTTAAATTATATGTATTCACTCTTTTCTTTAGATATATGTGATTTATTTTTGTATATGAAATCATTATATTTTATATCTTATTTTCACATTTTCCTTTGTACAAATCTCATTGATTTTTTTCACAGACATTTATTTTCAATTTTATTAATGGTTAAATTTTCCAAAGTTTTCAAATTAACCAAAGTGTTTATAAGTAGCAAGATTGTCATGGTAACAATTTTTTCCTTGTTTTTTCAGTTGTTCTGATGATATTTTTACTGATTGAAATGTTAGTAACACAATAAAATTATAAGATTTCAACTAGTTTTCACATATTTCATCATATATCATATATTTTTAATTCTGGACATGCTGTAGGAAACAGTGGTTTCTCTTCCAAAAGGGAACACCTGTTTCAAACCTGCTGGAGAGCACATTTTTGTTAACTAAGATTTATGAGTGCACAAGCTGATAGATATAAAATACACTGTTTAAAAATAAAAACAGGGCATCTATTTGAAATAAGGGCATCCACTAAAATAACATTTGAATTAATAAAAATATTGGATTATAAAATAAATCCATTATATAAAGAATATATAAGAAATGATATATATAAGAAAGAATATTTTAAGACATTTTTATGTTTATACATTCTTTTTATAGATACAAATATTTAAGTAAATGCTCTGCTTTATAATAAACAGTATTAATAACATTTACTGACCTGTATGTCCGAGAAATTTCCATAGAAAATATTTTATCCTCCGACAGGAATCGAACCTCTATCCTATACAGAACCGTCATATAGCCTGACGTGCCTTAACCAATTGAGCCACGGAGGATCGTTCAATTAGCAAGGTCGATTTTACTGTTTTTAAACTACAATCTTCCATGAATCTCTCATGTACATTCATATCTGCTCGATGCATATCCAAATGTAAACAAATGACGTGACACATTATAAAATGGACAAAGTCCGACAATTATTTTAAGACATTTTTATAATAAAACAGAGCATTTACTTAAATATTTGTATCTATAAAAAGAATGTATAAACATAAAAATGTCTTAAAATAAGAAAGAATATATAAGAAATGATACTCCATTTAAATCTGACAAACAACTATAGTTTCATTTAACATAAATTCACAGGCTAAGTTGTGTACACGTAGATACCAGAATAAATATAGTACTTCCTAAGTATGTACTTTAAGAGTACATACATGAGGCTCACAAGCAGAGAGTACATTTCTACCAAGGAAAAAGAAGTTAGCATGTTTATTGGCTGTTGCTTGTAACTGTTTATTTTGAGGGTGATACTGAATGAAATAGAGATTGCATCTCCATGATGGAAAGAAATAAAACACAACCTTCTCTGAAAATTTTCACAGAGTACAAATTAGATATGGAACATCAGGAATTTTTCTTTCAGTTTAGAAGAACTGATTGATTGATTGATTGATTCATTCATTCATTTTCTATGGTTTATCAACCATTTGCTGGTTATTAAAATCCAGAAAATATTTTTAGATTGTAAGAAGTTTTGTTTTTAGATAATAATAATAATACAAGTCTTACTAATTAACCCATAGATAGGGGAGAAGAGTTGGATTCATACCTTTCATAAGGGTATTTGCGCATAAGTGAATATAATGAACTCAACTGAAATTTAAATTCAGCTCTTCGATTTCTAATTCCAAGTCATTCTCCATGACACCACCTACACATCCAAGCTTACATCATTTGGTATTCTTAAGCATTCACCTATCTAGATACTGACCAGGCTAGACATTGCTTAACTTTGGTGATCATATGGAAACTGGTGTTTCAATGTAATGTGGCCACAAGCCATAGGCATGAGACTAAAACTATATAAAATTAGAATTGTATTAAGGGAAATTTCAAAACATAAACTTCTCTATTAAAGGTGATCTATTTTTAACCCTGAGGAGATGACAGAGTTGAGATATTGGCTAAAAAGTTGAATGACAAAAAACATAACTGGGTCAGTCCATCACCTTGATAATAGAAGCCTTGAGATTAGCTGGATGGTCTTAATACCAGCCAATCAAATTGTTTGTTACATTTCTTGCACATCTGGGCCTTTCAATGATGACTTCTGATAGCTTGCTATGTTCTAGGATTTTACATTGATTTTTTTTTTTTGTGTTCCAAGTTTTTGTGAAAAGGGTTCTGTCTTCTTGGCACTGAAACTTCAAATGAGGCTTCATCTCCAAAGGATTAACATTGCAAGAAAAACCTGTTAAGAATCTCATTTGCTGTTACTGTTTAGAGATCAGTTTTGGTAGAGGGACATAACCACATAACTTAAGGAGGTCATACAATTTGGTCTGGTTATAACTAAAGTTCACTCACTACAAGGCCTTAGAGACACTCAAGATAGATGGTTACTGAATGAGGTAGTGTGTGATATAAACATAAGATGATGAAGAAGGAAGTGAAAATCATGAGGATATGAAAGATATATAATGACTGACCCTTTACTTGAAGAAATTATGTAGCATTTGGAGAAGCATTTACACTGGAGTCTCTTCCACAAAGTAGAAATTCTGAAGAAGAAGCTTAATGGAAGTTCCTTCTTACCAATAGAATGCATAGGGAATGAGGGTGATTCAACCCTGTGGACATATCAAGGTGGGTCTTGGCTAAAAATGTCTGAACTGGTGTCACTAAAAAAATGAAACTCATGTGAACATTTGCCATGCAAATAACAATAGAATAGTGATCAGCTTGTGATGTTGCTTCTGTAGGAAAGGACTGTAGGATGGAAAATAAGTTTCACTATGTGCAGTCTGACTTCTCAGACTCTTATGGACATTTCTGCTTCCTGAAGAAGTTTGTATTATAGAATCCAAAATCAAAAAAATTCATTCGACCATACTATACTTTGCAGATGAACATAAAGTCACCAAATTATGCCAATTTAAGATGCTGTGTAATTTGCTAAAACATGTTAAATATATCAACCCTAGGATTAATATCAAAATAAATTTGAAAGTTAAAGAAACTGGAGAAAATGTCTGAAATCAATTGTAGATTGTGTTTTTATAACTGAAAGGGCTAGGTTTAGCTCTGAAACAACACCATGATTTAGATTGTAAGATCTTGAAAAATAAAAGAGATATCACTTTGAAGAAAGAGATCTCTTATTACAGCTACAGAACAAGCATAACAAAGAGCTTGGACAAAATGGGAAAATTTCCAGTAAAGTTCTCTGACATGACATGACCTCAGACAGATGGAAACAAAACAAATACATTCCCTGATAAAGGCAGTGCATGATCCAATTTTTACACCTTCAGCCTTCAAACATTTGTAGTTGAAAAAATTAAATTCAGACAATATATTCCAAAATAGTTAATTTAAAGCATCCTTGATGACTGTACATTTTTGTGGAGCATGGAAAACTTTCTCAAAGCTATTCAGATTCTTATAATGAGGCTGTGACTTTATAATAATTTATAATAAGTGGACATTTATAAAGGAGGAGAAATTTAAAAAAATAGAACTTTCATTCCAAAATATATTTTCCATCAATGCCAAAGTGTTGATGGAAGATTTTATAACATTATAACCCAGTGGTTGGCAAAAGTGGTAAATTATCTTGGATAGATTAAAACTAAAATTTCTGGATTTAATTATGGGAATAACTAGAATTTGCTTGAACAAACTGAGTCTAAAGTATGCAACTGTCATGCAACCAATCTGAAAGTCATTTTTTTTTGTTTTTGAGAAAAATGAGGAACATTCAGATCAAATCAAGTTAATTATTTTTATTTCTTCACATCATATTTTCACAGTTGTTGTTTTGTATTATTTTCTTGTCTGATTGATTGTCTCCCAAGGAGAAAAGTGTGCTTCTGTTAAAAATCATAATAATACAAATTAATAATGCAATTTTCTTATTTCAATTTTCAAAGTTATATAATTTACATTTATATAATTTATTCCAGTTGATGTTTTATGAGTATATATAAAGTTTCAGGGTAAATAGAATCCCTTGAAATAGTCAAGCAGGTGGTGACAGCAAAAACATATTTGCTGACCTTTGCAATAACCCAACCCCTAAATGGTCTTGTGCTGTACTCAGCTAAATATATGTACTTACTAAGTATCAAAACCTTTTGCAGGTTATTTAAAACTAAAAAATATTTTTAGATTGTAAGAATGTTTTTAGATAATAATGATATACTGATACAAGTTGTACTAATTAACTTATAAATGGGGAGATTTCTCAAGGATTTTCTTTCTGTAAGTTAATCTAACATACCTGACTGGAATTTGAACTCAGCTCTCTGATTTTTAATTCTGAGCTGTTATCCATTACACCAGCCATACAAGCTTACAGCACCTGGTATTTGCAAGTAATCACCCATCTTGGTACTAACCAGACGACGTTGCTTTAACTTCAGTGATTGTACAAAAATCAGTGTTTCAACATGATAAGACTATAAGCCAAGATGATGATAACCAAATACCAAAGAAATTATTGTATGTACAAACAATGGGAGTTGAAAGGCCACACCATAAACTAAACATGCATCTTAAGGATTCAATAGAAAAGTCATTGAAATGTACAAATCAATCAGAATAATTGGGAGAATGATGCTTATGACCAATTAAAATAGAGTAAAGATATTTATGAGAAAACAAAGCTCTTTAAAGAATCAGGCACAGTCACACAGAAACAAAAACAGCTGCAAGAGAGGGAGAGCAGATTGATGGTGAGAACATACTTTTTATGTTTGCTATTTGTAGCTTTGTCTGCCTCCCTTAAGCTAGCCCGGTCAGCTATATATGCTGTAAGACCACCTGCTACCTACATGCAACTAATTTCTCCCCATTTATCTTGCCTAATTTGAAATAAAATATGTAAAAACAGGGTCCAAATTAACCAAACATATGAAATCTCACAATCAAATGTCAATCAAAACAAGTGTTTTGTGTTGCTTTTGCAGAAAATGTGTAAACCCCTTGCAATGTTTAAGAGTCATTGAAGATTACACAATTTATGTGTGTTCTTCAGGACATAGGTGATCATGGCTCACCACAAGATTCTATCACTTTTGGCTCTTAGCAGTTTTTCTCCCTTTGAATGTTTTGTTATCCATTCACACAAGCTTGTCAGGCATGTGGCTCATTGCTTTCCTTTATTTCTCTTGCCTTTAATATCCAAGCCATCCTTCCTTGTTATATGTCCAAAGAATTTCAGTTGTCCTTTCTTGATTTTGGGTAGAAGTGTTCTTTCTGTTGCCATTCTCTTTAAGACTTCCTTGTTGCTTACTCACTCCATCTGCAGAATTTTTTTTCCATATCCTTCTGTAGAACCACATTTCTTATATTTTTTTTCCCCTCATCCTTAGGAAAATTGTACAACATTCACTGTCATATAAGAGGATGGATACCACATAGCAGTCCTGCACTCTTTTCTTTGTTTCTAACACATTATTTTTCATTTCTCAGCAACTTGCTTAGCTTTTGGAATGCCTCTTTTGATAGTCCAATATGTGTTGGGATTTCAGTGTCACATTTTCCATTTTCTATTAAAACGATTCCCAGATATTTAAACTTTTGCACTTGCTTCATGTTTATATCTCCTATTCATAACTCTTTTCTCTTGCTGATGACCATACTTTCTGTCTTCTTTTCACTCATTTTATTTTATTCATTTTGTTATTCTGGAAAATAATAATTCATATTTATTTTTAATTTTGTAACATAATGTTTCAGTTAGTACCTAGTAATTTATTTCATAGGGAGGCATGATGAAGTAATGGATAGTGGCTTGGATTGAGGAATCGAAGAGCCGAGTTCAAATACCAGTCATAACCATTGCATTCACTTAACATGCTAATACCCTTGGGAAAGATATGAACCCTCTTCTTCTCTCCCCAGCTATGGGTAAATAGCAGGAGAGACCAGGTTTTATAGCACAGAAAGAAATGGCAAATTGCTGTAGGAAAAAATTTGCCTCGTCAGTCATGTATCGAAAGATACGTGATTGACTAAGAGTGTATCATGCATGGAACATAACTGACTGAATATATTTCATATAAAATTTTAATCAAATAAATATATTTCTGTGATGCACATATGTAAATTAGTGTAACATATAAATTGTCAGTGCAATACATGTCTTAATTTATATGTTAATCAGTTAGAAATAGTCATTCTCGATTAATAAGTTTATTTATATAATAATATTAATAATATATTATATATATAATAATAATAATAATAATAATAATGAACTCCCCCGTTGGTTTCGACATATGAGGATCTGACAGCTTAACTAATTGATTCAGTTATGAAATTTTGGCAATGATATTAAGTGGCAAAACATCCAGCTGGCATATATGGTACCTGTAGGGAGTCCACAACTCTGACCTGTACAAAAGGATGGCAAGGACAACAGCTCTGTAAAACCAAATTTTTGTATCCAGTCGAATACCCTGCTCATTCCACAAATGATGATGTAGTTTGCCAAAAGCACTGGTAGCCTTAGCAATCCGATGCACAATTTCATCATCTAAAGTTCCACTGTTGTTGATATATATATATATATATATATATATATATATATATATATATATATATATATACACACACAGGCATACTCATATACACATTTGTATTCATAGATATATGCATGTCAATACATATAGCAATGTAAACACATTCAAATGCATATGGACAAACATATTTCTATAATTTTGAAAAGAATCATCATCATTCCAGATGATTGTTCAAAAAACAGAACTTATTCTTTATGTTACTTTAGTTGTTGTGTTTTCACTCATCCATTCTACTACCTTCTTCGGTTGTACAATCCATAAAGAGAGGTATCCCTTAACAAAAACAGGTGGTAAAGAGAAAATTGGGGCTAAGATACAGACCAGCAACCTATATAACACAGGTGATTCAAATTTATACAGGAATATTCTCCAATTTCCACCCAGCTGAGCAAAAAAAAAACCAAAAAAACATGTTAAACTCAATAGAAATCCGTCTGAAAAGTTTTCAGATGATACATATACAAATGTATATGTACACCAAATATATATGTATACATATTTATACTCATAGATAGCAGATTAAACCATATTTATTTATTAAATTCACATATATACACTAGATTACAATGGTAGGATAAGGAATAGGTAGGGAATGGTTATAAATTTAATATATTTTGCTTTTATTTAAGTTTTGCCAGAAATGAAATATGGAAGTGAAAAGAAAATTCTGGTATTATTTCTATGTTGTTCATTTTTTATTGCTTAAGTAGGTCTCATGTGTATTTGTCTTGTCTGGTAATGTGAGGTCTATGAAACCAATGAAAAACAAACAATAAAAAAATACCAAAATGTTCTTTTCTGTTCCTTATTTTCTTTCTGATGAAGCTTAAATAAAAGTGAAACATGTTAAATAATAATAAATGTTTCCTGTTTGTTCCTTACCCTATCATTCTGTCAGATTCTAATCCATATTTGTTCCCCATTCACTAGATTATGACATAAAAACTGTTTTTTTTTTATGAATCCATTTACAAAACCTGTTCAGTCTTCAAATCTCAAAATTAAAAAAATATCTGACCAAATTTAAAAATAAAATGATATACCAATAGACAATGTATAGAATGCAAAAGTGAACACTTTTATTATAGAAAAAGAGCACAGTAGACTTATACCCCAGTGCAAGCAGAACTCTTTCTGATTCACACTACATGTCATCCAGATGTGAATGTTAAGAAATCAAAACACAAAATAAAAAATTTGTTTTCTGCACAAGGGGTCTGAGCCTCACATCCAGTCCACAAAACAAATCCCCGCAATAAAATAAAATAGCCAATCATGGACATTCTGACCAAAAAAAGATGACGCTGGATACAACCAGATTCACTTAAAAGAAAGCCCCTCATAACAATCAACACAGTTGCAGGACAATTTTTGTCACAACTGTGATTTCACCCAAGCTTCACTAATCTCACCCAACACCTCATAAACAGAATGTGGCCAACAGGCCAGCTTTCATCTTCAACATCTTCACTATGCAGCTCTAGGCCTCCCTTGTCATCACCACCATGACCCATTCTTGCTGATCTCCCATCCCTAGTTCCATGTGCCATGTTTTAATGGATGTCAGTTATCAGTTATTTCCTGTTAATTATCCTCTGAAAGTTCTCCACTGCCTTAACCAGGTATTGAACTGACACTCTTTGGTTCCTGTCACTAGATCTAACTAACGCATTTATCTACTGTGCCATGTGTCCTTGAGGACATCTGTTTATGAATTTCTGGGTATTATAAACCTAATGTCTTCAGCATCATTTTTTATCAGTGCTCATATTGCAATTTTTGCTGTTATCATTGCATGTTTTTACTAGGGTTCATATTGCAATTTTTGTTGTTATTATCACTTTTCTCAGGCACTCCTTATTACTGGCTCCCATGTTGTATTCATTTCTATGCTTGGTCGGCTCAGGAGATTTTGTGGCCTAGCATATGTGCTGATTCCTTAAGATGTTCAGGTTCTACTGGATCATGTGAACTCAATAAGACCTTTGATACAGTTCACAATGGAGAAAGAGAGTAACAACTTACTCCCGTTCCTGGATGTTCTAATATCTCGAACAGAGTATGGGTTCAAGACATCTGTATACAGTAAACCAACATTCACTGGACAGTACCTCAATTTCAACTCCCACTATCCATACAGTGTAAAGAAAGGGATCATCCGCTGCTTACAACACCAAGCAAAAGTCATAAGTGGCAAGCCAGAGACATTAGATAAAGAATTGGTCAGAATAAGTAGTACCCTACAACATAACAACTACCCTGGGTACATAGCAGCAGCTCCAAAAAATAGGATAGGTGGGTACAAGAGGACAAGAACACTCAGAAAACAGTTTGCCTGCCTTATGTGAAGGGGTTATCAGAGAAAATCTGCGGTCCATATAACATCAGGACAACCTTCAAAAGCTTGACGACACTTCGCAGATATCTCTCCCAAGTAAGACCCCCGCCCATAGAGGAGAACTTAACTAAAGACTGTGTGTATGCTATCCCGTGCAGCTGCAGAAAGAAATATAAAAGTGAGACAGGCCGCCCCCTTAAGGTAAGGCTTCAAGAACACCAGAAAGCTGTAACACTAGGGGAAGTGGAAAAATCAGGCATGGCTGACCACATATAGAGAGAGAAGTGAGATCACCATCCTCTGGGGGATCAGGTTGAGATCATAGACAAAGAACACCATTGGAAAATTCGTAAACTTAAGGAATTAGCACATATGCTAGGCAAAAAAAAATCTCCTGAGCTGACCAAGCATAGAAATGAATACAATATGGGAACCTGTAAGAAGATAAAATCTGCTGTGATATTGAAGATATACTTATTGTCTAAGACTATAGCTTTTGCTATTTTGGCTTAAAGGAAATCAATCAATTTTATTTCTGATGATCTGATTTCTGTAGTAGGAGCATTACTACAAAAACAGTATATATGGGTGTGTAAAAGATAGTGGCTTAGAATGAGAAATTGGAGAGCCAAGTTCAAATTCCAGTCAGATTCATTACATTGACTTATGCACAAATAACCTTGGGAAAAATATGAATACATCTTATCCTCAGCCGATGGATTAAATAGTATGATTTGTATCTGGAAAAATCATTGTTATTCTCAAAAAATTGTTCATTCACAGAAAAAAGAATTATTCTTACATTTCAAAATATGTTTCAGTATTAAATAACTGAAAAGTGTTGATAAGCTGTATAAGCAATCAATCAATAGCCTTGAGGAATACTATCCTCTTAAAGAGCTGTATATTATCCTGTGAGAGAAAACTAAAAACCTTCCAAATAGAATAAGAGCATAGGCAGATAAGAAAAGATAAGGTCAGAAATTGGACTAATTTCATCTCGGACACCTTTGGCTCCTCAAGGAATCTGCTTGGAAGTAAGTGGTGTAGCTGCAAAAACTGTAAATACGTTTACAATTAATACTTTTTTTTCAGCAAAAATGGAAAATTGTAGCATAATGTATGATAGGATAATGTTTAAAAACTCCAATCTGAAGAATAAAGGAATTTCCAGTTCAATTTGCACTTTCATAATAACAGTGTGGGATCCAAGTCCATGGCCATCCAAAGAATGGTTGAAACTTTCTATGTTAGTGTATTTGTTACAATAGCTGAAAAAAAAAAAAAAACATATCAACATTGAATGAGAAAAAGAAAAGATTACTAATTTTTCTGATCACCAATGTGTTATATTCCGTGCTAATAGGAATATATACTTGACAAACACAGTGGATAAAATAAGTAAAGGTTTATTGTACAATAAGAATAAAGGTAACAGTTATGCACAAGGTCATTGCAAGTCAATCCAGTAGTGAATGCTATTATTGGAAGGTCGATAGTTCTCGCAAAAATCTGAGTCGTACTCAACAGATCCCAGCTAGTAGTCTGTTGACTTACTGATACCTATAGTGTAGTTACTTATGAGGGTGACAAGTTATTCCAATGCATCACAATGTTAAGCAACATCAAGCCTGGTCAGTACATAGATAGATGATTTCCTAGGAATATCAGGTGCTGTATGCGTGGTATAATGGATAACAGGATAGAAAGTGAAATCACAGAGCTGAGTTTGTCATACTCTACAGATCCCAGCTAGTATATTTACTAACCTCCCCATGTGATCAGATGTGGCACAGGGTTCAATTTAATGTGCAGTATCTGAGCCAGTAGGCTCAGCAAAAAATTCCACATAGTTCCTGTATAAAACACGGTCATGTAGCTGTTTCCCAACATAGCCTTGTCTGGGGATCCTCTCTGACTCTCTTCATCATCCTGTTGAATGATTTCAGAGTATCTTGGTCTTAACTGGTTTATGTGCCTTTTGCATACACATCTTTTTCCTTTCACTATATAGATGACTCTTCCAATTCTATTGAAATAATTCCATCCTCCCAAAAACATTTTCCACCTCAGTAGTTCCTGAAGAAAACTTTATCACCACGTGTATACTTCTTTGCACAGAAATTCTCTTTGTTATGCAATTTTTTTTTTTTTGGATAAGCCATCATTGTGTCGAATATTGATCTTATCTTTCTCACAAACATCAATTCAGCAGGTGACAATTTTGCTGTATTATTTGTGTTTGGTGTTACCCTGTATACTGCTAAAAATTTCTGTATAACTTTTTCTTCTGTGTCTACCCCTTTATTTTTCTTTAATGCTTGTTTGAACATGTCCACAAATTTTTCCACATGTCCATTTGACCTTGGTGGTAAATCGAAGTTATGACATGTTGAATGTCTAATGAAGCACAGAATTCTTTGAATTCTTTACCTGTAAATGCCGTTCTGTTATCACTGTCCAATGTCTGAGGAACTCCAAAGCGGCTGCAAACTTTGTTTAAAGCACTGATAGTATTTCTAAAAGTTAGGTGCTTGTATTTAAAAACGTCTGGCCACTTCAAGAAACTATCCACAATGATCAGGTAGTAATACCTGTTAAGTGGTACTGCATAATCAATGTGTAGACGTGTCCAGAGATATCTGTTTCTGGCCAAGGTTGTGTTTTAACTGGCAGGGCTCTTGCAGCTAACTGACACCCTCTGCAGTTTTTCACAAAATTTTCAACGTCTATATCCAATTGTGGCCAGAAAACATAACTTCTCATAAGAGATTTCATATGAGATACACCAGGGTGACCTGTACGAAATTCTTTTAACATCTTTTTATGTAATGCCTGTGGTATCACCACCCTGTCTGCATACATTAGCATATTTTTGCAAATTGAATGACAAATTTTTATTCCCTGTTTATTTCTTTCATTTATCCTGACTTGTATTTTCCTATTTTTAATAAAATTATCATTTTATGCTGCTTTCCTTATGTCTCCCAGCATCACCGGTAGTTCCTGAACGATATTTCTTGTTCATCCTTTAAAGCCACAATTACGGTTTCTTCCAAAATTTCATTATTTTTTGGAATCAACCTTGATAATCCATCTGCATGACCCAAATTTTTAGATGAGATGTACTCCATTTTAAAATGGTAATTGAATAATGTTACACCCCCACCACTTTAATTGGTTTGTAGTATGAGTTGGAATGCCCTTCTTTGATCCCAAAATGGTCAGTAATGGTTTATGGTCAGTTTGTAGTATAAACACTCTACCATGAAGGAAACGATGGAATCTTTTAACTTTGAAAATGATTGCTAAGCTTTCCTTTTCAATCTGACTGTAATTCTTTTCTGTTGGCAAAAGAGTCCCTGAAGCATGTGCAATTGGTTTTGTTGTACCATCTTCATATTTGTGAAGTACCACTATTCCAATTCCATATTCACTTGCATCAGAAGCACCAATTATTTCTTTTTCTGGATCATAGTGTGCCAATGCTAAATCAGTCAGTAAACAGTTTTTAATTTTTTGAAAAGATTTTTTACAGTCTTTGGACCAACACCACTTAACCCCCTTTTTCAACATTTTGCTTAACAGATGTATATTTTGTAGTATTGCACCAAACCTAAAAATGATTGCAATTTTGACACATTATCTGGGGCAGGCATATTTCTTATGGTTTCAGTTGTCTGCAGATCTGGTTTTCTGCCATCTTTATCCACAATCTGCTTGAGATACTTAATTTTTTCCATAAAAAACTCACATTCTTCTATTCTCTTGAAGATAGCCCTTATGTGTTTTTTTATGCTCATCCATATTTTTACTTTTCACCAAGATATCATCCAGATAAGCAATGGCAAATTCTAACCCTGCAAGCATTGTATCAATGATTTGTTGAAAAAGTGAAGGTGCAACCTTTAAACCAAAAGGATGTTGGTTTAGTTTAAATAATTATTTATGTGTGTTGTCAGATACTTGAAACACTCTTCGTTGACTTTGACTTGCAAGTATGCATCTGATAAATCTATTTTAGAGTATATTTTACCCCCATTTAATTCTGAGAATATGTCCTTGGGTGAGGGATGTGGGTAACTGTGGTCTTTTAGACAGTCATTTAGACCTGTCAAAAAGTCTGCACATACTCTAATTCTATTATTTGTCTTTTTAACATACACAGTAGGTGATGCCCAATCTGAGTGATCCACTCTTGAAATAACACCTAATTTTTCCAATCTTTCTAGTTCTTTGTTAATAGAATCTAATGAAGAAAATGGAACATTCCATTTAGGTCTGAAAATTGGTGTAACATTTTCTTTTATTTCAAATTTTACCTCTGTTTTCAAACACCCAATCCTTCAGAGAAAACTCTGGGAAATTCGTCCCTCAAATCATGCATGAATTTTTCTGTTTTAATTTCTTCTTTTCTCAGGTGTTCACCTGATTACAAAAAGAGTTTATGGACAATTCCCACAAATTAAATAGCACGATCCAATCTATGCTGAAAAGGAAGGAATTGTTCCCTTTATGTACGTAAACTTTTGACCTGAAAATCTTATCATAAAACCAAACGTTACACTTAACTTCACCCTTAAATTTGAGTGTTTCTCCTGAAATACCACTGGCAATTTTGTTCATTTCAGTCAATTTTGGTCAACCTATTTTTCTTCCATGTCTGTTCATCAATTATAATAATATCAGAACTTGAATTCAAAAGAAATGTTACCGTATGTCCATTTATACTTCATTTCTCGCCATTCTCAAATTCCTTTCTGGAGAGAATCACATTCATTTTTTCACTGGTCTTTTTCTTTCTTTTATAGCATTAGGACTTTTATGTCCCTTACAGACACATTCAAAACATACCTTGTTTTTATACCAGCAATTATTTTTTGTGTGATTAAACCTCTGCAACATTCCCATTTCTTTTTGTTCTTCATGTTTGGGACCTTTTTTCTTTTATTCACTGAACTTTGAAAACATTCTTTTCCTCTAACCGAGTATTATCTTATTTTATGGTAATCAGACCTGTAACCTTTTGCAAAGTTATCTCATTGTCTTTTTCAATTATAGTAAGAATCCACAACCTGATATCTTTGTCTTTGGGAGCTGTTAGTCCCTGAACAAATATTAGACATTTGAGTAAATCTTTCAGAATCTCGTCAATTTTGAAAAGTTCACATAATGAGTTAACCATCCCAGCATACGACAAAAAAACCCCTCATTTTCTTACTTAACGACATTAAGGCATTTGTAACATGTGTGGAACAAGCTATCTCTTTCCTGTAATATCCTTGATTGGGTTTTAATTGTTTCTTAAAATGAGACTTCTTCCAGTTTCTTTGGTAATATTATGTTAGAGTATTTTGTATTTTCATCCATCCCAATTTTTTGTAATAAAAGGGTGACTTTTTCCTCGTCTGACCAGTCTTGGCATCTGTTTGTAAATATAGATTCATTTCTTCTAACATATGCTGGGGAGGTAATCCCATTGTCCAGGTCATAATGAAATTCTGTTAACAAATTTGCAATACCTTTGACAGAGAAAAACTAGTTTTTCGTTCTCCAGTTTTCGTCATTAATTTTTCAAAAAGTTGAAGCTGTTGTTGTTGTTGGTTTTGCAACTGTTGTATTTGCTGTTGTTGTTGTTGGTTTTGCAACTGTTGTATTTGCTGTTGTTGTTGTTGGTTTTGCAACTGTTGTATTTGCTGTTGTTGTTGCTTTTCAAAAAGTTGAAGCTGTTGTTGTTGTTGTTGGCTTTACTGAACACTAGTGCACAACAGTTATGTAAGCTCTGTTAATTGTTTCATATTTAAATACGACAAGTCTTTTCAGAAAAACAAATGAAAGACAATCAAAAAAAAATAACTCAACCTTCGCTTTTTGCCTTCCAATAAACTCAAATTACTCGTGTAATTTTCAAATAATAAACAAAGAATACAACAAAAATATTCTTACTTTTAAAAGATTTTACATGATAAATCTTTTTTCAGAATGTCTTCCTTCGATTGTAAAATGTTATAATATCCTAAGGTGTTGTCTTAGTTTGAAACTCCTGTAAACCAAACGTATAGCTGACATGTTTTTCTTCTTGCGAATTCGTTTCAGCATCACTGCAATTTGGTGTTTTTATATGTGAATTCGGTTCAACAATCCTCGTCACCACTGTTATATTCCATGCTAATAGGAATATATGCTTGACAAACACGGTGGATAAAATAAGTAAAGGTTTATTGTAAAAACCAGTACAATAAGAATAAAGGTAACAGTTATGCACAAGGTCTTTGCAAGTCAACCCAGTAGTGAGTGCTACTATTAGAAGGTCGTAATTCAGAGTTGTACTTAACAGAACCCAGCTAGTATATTTAGCTACACCCCGCCACGAGGGTTGCATGTGGCACAAGGCCGGTTTAACGTGGGTTCTCTGAGCCCATAGGCTCGGCCAAAAATATTCCCTTTCGAACCCGTATAAATGGTTTCAGGGTCAGTCAACCTCCCCGAACAAGACTCTGCCCTTGAGTGAAGCCTCATTCGGGTTCCTCTCTGCCCAAAGGCAGAGAGTTTGACTGTATAGCTGGAACAGTTCACAGCTAGACTCCATAGTCCGTTGACTGACTGATATTTATAGGTAGTTACTACCTATAGTGTACTTACTCATGGGGGTGACAGGTTATTCCATTACATCACAATGTTAAGCAACATCAAGCCTAGTCAGTACATAGATGGGTGATTGCCTAGGAATATCAATTGCTGTATGCATGGTATAATGGATAACAGGATAGAAAGTGAAATCACAGAGCTGAGTTTGAATTCCTGTTAAATTTGTTACATTCACTTATGCACAAATACCATTGGGAAAGGTACGAATCCATCTCTCCTTTTCTACTCCCAACTGTGTGTAAATAGCAGGATAGACACCCTTGATTGGCAACCAGTCTTAGAAAGGAAAATTCTGAAATCACACCAGCCTGGAGAGGGCTGGTAAAGGGAAAATGAGATTCTTAATGGAGCAAACAGCCAACATGCAACTAGGAAAGGGAAAACTATTCAAAAAAGCCTGCAATTGTAGCATCATCTCACATGGTGTTATGATGTAGACAGTGTGCATTGCAGGACACAGGCAATTGACTAATTAAAACAGTTTACTTGTGCAGGTTTTCCTATAAAAACTTCTTATATATACATTTTCTGTTACATACTTTTAGATAGCTTATTCTTTTACAGAATAAGTATATTCTATTTATTATACAAAAACAATTACCATAGATGTTGGAATACAAGATGCCCCTCCCCCAATTTTCAAGTTAAAATATAGGTTTCGGGGTATATTCACTGTACAAGAATACCCTCCAAAATTTGTATTTTAAAATGTATTGTACTGTGTTTATCAAATAAATTCAATAAGTATATACATTCTTTTCACTCAAATTTTAATGAAAAAACAGTGGGGAGATATTGTCAATTAACTACCACAATGCGTCATGAGTTGATGACATGTTTTTGGTAGGCTATTACGATAGTTTGAATAACTTTTCCCTGATAATCCTCCACATGTTTTTTTGTTCTTGAAATGTGGTCTTTAAATGGTTTGTTGAGAAATACATTCATTTGTGTTTTTGTTCAACATCATCGAAAAAAGGAGGCAAAATATTGTCAATCAACTACCACAGGATTTAAGATTCACATTTTATATCTGGAGTATAAGACAGCCCCCTATTTTGGTTGGGGGGATTTTTTAAGCTTTATAGGTTGCCTTTACAGCCGAAATATAGCCAGTAATATTCACTTTTTTCTTTTCCTTTTTCATCATAAACATTTTTACACTTTCTCACAGACAAGAAAAAAAACATTTTTCTAAATTATCAGAATGCATATTCAAAAATCCTTTAATGCTTGACCATAGCTGATTAGGGATTACTAGAACAAATAAAGATACAAGGACATGCTGAAAAGTTATTTGACTTTTCCACTTCACAAAGTCTAACCAAATGATAAGACATCCTGGGTATGATGATAAACTACATCCAGCATCAAGGTTTCTGATTAGGAGGTTTTGATGAGGATGGAACCACCCCTTAATTGCTGTTTTTCCCAGATTCACCCTGACCAGGGTTGGTAGCTCCTGTTAGGATCCCAGCTATGGGCAAATAGTTAACCTCAAACTGAGGTCAAAACACTATTAAAGTATAAAAATCCATTTTTATAGTAAAAATACCAGCAATACATTTTCATAGTTAAAAAAAAACATTACCAGCAATACATTTTTGAAAAAGACGAAAATCATTGCCAGCAATGCATTTTTTTGTAAAAGAAATTACTAATGCTCCCAAGAAAATTAAATTTCAACATTAAATGACTCATAAGGGATTGATATTCTGCAAATCAAACTAAATGATAAGCCATCAGAATTTTCATGACCTTAAATTTCTAATGTTGTTGGAATAATTCTCCTTATTTAGTAGCCAATAATAATTATTATTTCTGTAAATAGAAAGTGACTTGATATTTAGTTTAACAGTCACCAACTGAGCATATATAATGGATATATTATGTTATGAAAAGTGATAATCCCTTTCTTCCTGATTTCCAGTGCATTTCAGCAGTAAAGTCATTAGCAATGCATTTACATTATCTGGTAGGTGGGGACCCACTTCCTAAAAGTCTAAACAAATAGTGAAATAAGAATTTTTTTTTTAAATCTCTTCTTGGTTGGATTAAGAGCTTTTATAATAGCTTTATTCAGTAAATAATACTTGCATTAATCCCTAACAATGGACAACACCTTTCTTCCCAAGTTTTAATGTAAAACATGCACATTGAATACAGAATTTGTAATGACAAATTTTAGATTGCAAACTTTGGTGTTTAATCATGAGATTTTCTTTCCTGCTACCATAAATATTGAATTTGTGAGTGCAGAAAATGACTAAATTTAAATTGCGGAGTGATAGTATATAAATAAGGAAAGTCAAAAACTTGCCTCTATATACGCAATTCAGGTGCAGTTGGTTGTAGTCTACAACATATATTAATTTTGGTGTGTCTTATGTAATCATGACAGTGAATGAAAATTTTGACATATTTATTCAATAAATCCTATACTTGATATTATAGGTTACACAAACAACTTCATAGTATATTACACAGAAACGCAATTGAAACATTAATTGGGATTGCATTGTGATTGTTCTTTATCTTATCATATACAAAACTGCAGTAATTTTTTAGCTCTTATGTCTTGTGGCATATGAAACATTCCAAGATTTGGTTTTGATTCTTATAAAGATTTTTTGGTTGCTTTACAGCAGTTCTCCTAGGGAAAAGTGGACCATTCTTTTCAACTGTCTAGATTTAGATTTGAAGCTATGCTTTCCTTTATAGTATGCATGTTTTGATTGTTAATAATACTGAGCACTTTAGTTGGATACTTTTCCAAAAGTATTTATTTTCCATAACACAACAGCAAAATTTGATACACAGTCAGGTTTTAGTATGGAGAATCTGTACATTCAATTGATATGTCAAAAGATTCATGGTGATATACTCCCCTCCACCATTTCTTTTGGATGGTGCTCTTCCAGATTCCTTTGAATTTTTCCACAAATGCCAGAGCCCACATCTGACCTTACTTCCCACTTAGTACAATGAGAAGGTACCACCTGAACAAAAGTTTCTAGGTCACTAGGCAACAATGAATTTTTTTTGCATACCTTATCAAAAACCAAGGTCTGATCACATTTGTCAAAAACACAGAAACAATGTCAAATTTAAGAGTAATACTAACATTCAAACATTCAACCTTTACAGCTTATTAACTACAGGTCAGAAAAAAGTTAAGGATCCATCAACATTACTTTTCTCTTGATAAGAATCATGAATAAAGGATGTGCACCTGGTGTAATGGATAATGTCTCAGAATGAGAAATGAGACAAATTCATTTATGCACAAATACCCTTGGGAAATGTATGAAGCCATCTCTTCTCTCTCCAGCCATGAGTTAAATAGCAGAGCAGACGGGGCTCTTTAGCTATAGCTGGCAACCACTCTTGAAGGACAATTCTAAATTCAAAACTGTAATAATTGTCCATGATCCAAAGAAGAAAGTTACAATACTTTTCTTTCAAACACAGCCATATTTTTGTCTGATGTAACTATAATGATAATTTCAATCAGAAACAAAAGTTATCTCAATGATTAAAACTTTCATTGAGTAGACCACCTTCTGTCTGGGTTTGACCCCTTATAGTTTTTCAAATTCTTGGCATAGTACCTAGTCACCCATTATCCAATGTCTGATAAACTGTTGCTTAATTTCAGTAATCAATTGGGGACCAACTAATACCAGTGTACTCAAGCAATTATATCATCTACTTAATTCTATTTAAACTGACATTAACATATGCAGGTATTATTAGAGCACTCACTATACCACTACAAAATGTTAACTTTTTCAGAAAAAAAAAGAAAGACAAACAAATCATTAAAAATATACAGGTTGAAGAATCAGAAAATGTCTTCAGATGTATTAATTCACAAACTCTTTGTCGTGTTCATTCTGCTAACACAATTTATGCCAAATTATACACTAATTCATTGAAAGGTTTGGAATATTATAAGTAAATTATTTCTGCTTCAAGTCATCTCAAATTGTTCATTCACTTAGCTGAGATTTCCTTTGAGAGAAACAAATTGTTGTAGGCGAAATGCAATGAAGTGTCTGTGGAATAAATAAATAAATAAATACAGAAATAGTCTTTTTTTAGTTTTCTAACTTGAAATCTTAAGGTATCTTTTGACTTCAAGGTAAAAATTTAAGTGTTCCCAGACTTGCTATTTGGCTTATTCAAATTTACCTTCACTTGTTTGCTGATATTTTTATACTTCCAAATTATGCTGATTAGTTTTCTTTGAAAAGCATAAAAATGACTTTTTCACTCAGTGAGTTCAACTTGATCAATGAATATGATAATTAAAAAATTTACAAGAATATAAAAGTATAGATAGGAAAATCATAAGTGTAACAAAAAAGATAAAACACTTAGATAATATATTTTTTAAATAAAGATTTTAAAAGCATCTTAGTGTATTTGGGAAAGCATAAAGTGTAAAAATTTTGTGAAAATAGAAAAAGTATTTTATCAGTTACAGATCCTGTCAGGCTCTTAATGTCAAGATTTATTTTTAGAGAACAGTAATTGCATGTAAAAATTTCCAGTATTTTTATTCAAATTAGTTAACTACATTGATGAATTGTCAAAATATTTTCTTTGACTTTCTATGACCTTAAAACATTTTGGAAGTTTTCTAATTCCATCTTGATAAAATAATTTGGGCTTCAAGGCAACAAGGTTGACAATGAAAGTTTGAACATCAAAGACATCTTTAAATTTTGCTCAGATAAGGAATGCCACATTGATCAGAAATAAATGATTATCTGGTGAATATAATATGTGAGAAAGACTTTCCTCTTCCCCACTCCAATATGCTTTTGGGGTTGACAAAAAATGTGAGGATGAACATTGTCATGCTGCACTGTGACTTGCCTAGTTTCCTGTTTTCTTTTTTTTTTTTTCATCAATTGGAGAAATTAATTTTAATGAAGACTTCAATGCTCTTGTTTGTCAGCATTCTTCTTCTTCTTCTTCTTCTTTGTCTCTCAACTTAGAATGAATTCATATTAAATACAGAACACTCAAAACCAGTCTTTATTTGTCTATTCTGTCTCTAGTTTTAAAAGGATTTTTTCATTAAATCTCTTATCCCAAGTATTATGAAGGGGTAAATGAAAAACACAAGACTGTTACTCCAGTATGATATTTGAAAAAAAAACTTACATTAAATGTAAATTTTAAAAATAATAGGACAGAATAAAAAATTTAAAACAAATTAGGCATAAAATATACCTTTGTGAACCAAACACTTAGACAAGACACGTTCTAATTACAATTCTGTAGGGTCATAAAAACAATTATAATTATTATCAACAAAATGATCACTTACTTTGATTCATTTGACTGTTGAATGGAGTTGATAAAAGTGATTATTCAGACAGCTCACTAGATTTCTTTTAGAGACTAGACCAGTTTTATAAACTGAGATCTAAAACCAAATAAATCTCATATTTTCATAAAAAGTTCAAAATATAATTTTGTGACAAAGTTTCACAAATAATTATAGGAAGATAATCGTATATCTCTCTAAATTTGTAAAATTTTCTGCTTTTATCTTTTTATACTTGGCTTTTATTTTTTCCTCTGTTCAGTTACCAGAAGTTGACTGTAGTCACTCACTTGTGAAAGTCAAAATCCTTCTGGTTTGTGCTTTCTTTTCTTTTTCACCTAAGCTCACCTCCAGCAACCAGCTCATGTCTACCTTTTTTTTCAGCTTTCTTTTTCTTCCAAATTTGTCTTCTTCAGCAAGTGCCAGTGACTTTTGCCTGTGAAAGCCAAATCCATTCTCCTTTCTACTTTCTTTTTCTTCTTCCTTTTCATCTAAGTTAATATCTCAGCAACCAGCTGATGTCTTCCTTGTGAATGGCAAGTCACTTCTGCCTGTCTAACAAGCCAGACTTCTTAAATAGCCACAAATCAGTTCCACATTCAGTCAGAAATACCATGGGTTTCATAGTTTACTTTACCCATTGGTTAAAAAATCACAAAATGTATCTCTTTAAACCACACCTGTTAGAAAACTTTATTTAAGTGGATGATTTTGGTCATTAGACCACTATTTTTACATGTTTTGAGAACCAAATTTAAATTTTTTTTGTATCTGTTTTGTAAACCATCAGATTTATTTAGCAGTTCTTTTACAACATCAGTTTGAGCCTCATATATATAACGTTTTACTCATCAAATTTGATTCAAGCTATTTTTTACTAACTGCCCTGCTTTATATAGCCATTTTTATTTAAAGAATACCTGTTAGTAACTTTCTTGTATTAATAAAGTGTAATAAAGTAAATTTATTTTATTATTTTTTATTAACCCTTTATTTATATGCAATTTTACAAATCACAAAATGTATATCTTTATAAACCGCGTCTTCTAAATTTAGCTTCCCTGTGCCTTTTCTATGAATACATTTATGGTAATTGTTTGGATGAACATTACTCTATGGTATCTAGGCTTTATGAATTTAAATGCAGTACTAAATTGGTGGCATGGTTTTATCACTTTACCATACATTCTATGCTAACAGTCTCTTCTATTGCACTTCTCACTTCCCAGGCAAGTTTGATCTTCAAAAATTTAAATGCAATGTCAATTATTATCTTCTGTTTTCTTAATTCTTGTTCTTTTATCGTCTTCTCTCCTTAATAGTATATTTTTCTTATATTCTCTAACACTTAGTAATCATTTGTATCATAGTGGCTTTATTACCTTGCTTGGAGTGAAATGATTAAAAAAAATTGCTTTTTTATTATATAAAAATACAGCTAAAAGTTTACTAATTTTAACTGAATGCAAACATTTGTTTTGTTTTTAGCACCAGGTAATTTTACTTGAGCTTGAACCTTATTTTATTGTTCACAGTTTCAGTTATTAATGCTTAATAAAGGGCTGTTGAAAAATTGAGCCCTGCTTCATGCTTAAAATATGCTTAATTTTTGCATTATAATACTTACAAGCTTCATGCTAATATAAAACGTAGCATCTGAATTTCATATTTGTGTATAGTTTCCATTTTATGTTTTACACAATTTTAATATTTTTCTTTATCAAAATTCTAGACATACAATTTTTTTCTTTTTCACTATTCTCATTTTTCTTATGATCATTTTTTGTTCTTTATAACTCTTCATTCTCTAACTTGTTTCTTCCTCTTTATATCATTTTTCATTCTCTGACTTTTTTCTCTTTATAGCATTTCATTCTCCAACTTTTTTCTTTCTCTTTATAACATTTTTTGTTCTCTGACTTTTTTCTTACTCTTTAGGACATTTTTTATTCTCCAACTTTTTTCTTTCTCTATATGACATTCATTCTCCTTTTTCTTTCTCTTTATAACATTTTCATTCTATTTTTTTATTCTCTTTATAACTTTTTCTTTCTCTTTATCACATTTTTCATTCTCTGACTTTTTCTTTCTCTATAACATTTTTTGTTCTCTGACATTTTTTCTTTATAACAGTTCATTCTCCAACTTTTTTCTTTCTGTTTATCACATTTTTCATTCTCCAACTTTTTTCTTTCTCTTTATAATATTTTTCATTCTCCAATTTTTTTCTTTCTCTTTATAACATTTCATTATCCCACTTTTTTTTTTAAAGAAATTTATAAACATGTATCTCCTTTGTAAACCATCAGGTTTTATTTTAGCAGTTCTTTTACAACATCAGTTTTGAGGACTTATATACACAAATTTTTACATATCAAATTTTATTCAAGCTATTTTTTACTAAAAGCCTATAAAAGAATAAGTGCCCAAAGTTAAAAAAGTACTAAAAGACTCAGCACCAGAGAAAATATCATCCAATAAAGACCAGAGAATAAACTAGCAATATGAAATATAACAGCACATTCATGTTACTTTAAATACAATTAAATAATACCAACAAACATTTAGATAGTGTTTCTCACTAATGCTTTCAAAAAAAAAATAATGGAACAATCATGCAGTTTACTTGAGATACTATTGTTCTTTGTCTAATTGCTTAGCAACATCCCTAAGCTTTGTATATCTTTATTTGCAAAGTAAGTATCTAATCTCCAAATTTCATTTGAATAGTCAATATAACTTGGCTAATGTCTAGACATGTCCAAAAAATGCAAGTGAGAAAATGAAAATATCAGCAGGTTAATTTGAAGCTCTTTATTTACAATGGGTCAGTGAATACTTGACATTCACTAAAACCAATACTTATGAATGAATTAAAAGAAACCAAAAAAGAATACTTTATTATTCTTCTTTATATTTTGTTTTACCACCCTTTACCCTCCACACACACATTGTATGTATAGATAGATAGATAAAAGAGAAAGATATATTAACTTCCAGTCATCAACTGCATGGTAGTGTTTTTTTTTTTATGTGTCTATTTTGTCCTAGGTCACAGTGATAGCTTTTTTTTCCCTTTTCTTAAAAAAATTCTGCTATAACCTTTATCATCTTACCAACTACAGAGAGTCTTCATTAGATCAGAATGCCAACAACATTTTTCAATCCTATGAAAGATATTACATTAAATGTCCCTCACCATTGTCAGAATCATTTTTTTTCATTTCATTTTCTATTCTCATGTTCTTTAATTTCTTTCCAGTTTTCTGAACTGCAGGTTTCTAAATGATCTGTTATAGATAAGAAGAAGAAAAAATACACTAATTAAATGTGTATTCATGTTCAATCAAGTAAATGTCAGACAGTATAAAAAGACTGCAACTGATTTAATGTGAAACTACTTGATGGAGCTACATCTCTTCATTTCAACTCCTAATTGTCTTATTTATACACTTATTTTACACTGTATCAATTGAGCTCTCATGTTTACTTTGTACATCCTCTCTGCTCCATGGAACTGTCAGTGATTCTCCTGTCTTTTTCAAAATAATCAGACAGCATTTGTTTGAGCAATACATCAGACATATTAACCCTTTCAATGTAGGCTCTTCAAAAACCAATTATTTGCCATAATATTCTAACATACCTGTAAAAGGCATCAGATAGATGCTATAACAACTGATTTAATTTCATGTCAAAGAAAATTTTTTACATCTTGGAGCATCTAAGAGTTTGCAACAAATTAGGTCCACCAGCTTTCTTTCAACTTCATAAAATTTTTTCCATATTTGAAAATCATTAAGCAATATTTTATTATTACAGATAAAAATTTATTTCTTCTTGTTTGATTCATCTCAACCATGATGCTATCTTCTAAAATTTTGATAAGTATCCTTATCATTTCAAGTATTGTTCAGATTATTGAGCTCATTCTTTTTGTTGCTTTTGTTGCTACTACAATGTTTTGGTTGATTCATTCTACAGCTTTCTTTAGGTGTAGAATCTTAAAGGAAAGAGAGAGGAGCTCTCTATATCACAAAACTAAGAAGCAAAAGAACAGAAATATATACCATGTGCTTCACATTGCCACAAATGAGTTGAACCAATCAATCAAATTGCCACCATTTTTGTTAATAAAGATCTCTCTCTCTCTCTCTTTTTAACTCCAGGTGTACAATCTGGAGATTACGAGAGAAGCTGTGGAAGAGATCTACAAAAACATTGTGGCAACAATAGAAACAACAAAAAAAGAACATTTTCAATTGAATGAACAACTCTTGGAATGATTATGTTATGCTGCAAGAAGAAAATAAGCTCATTAATTAAAATAAAATTTAAACTGTTGCCTTGTTGAAAATATTTAAATTATACTATCTTTATCCTTAATATTCATTACATATGCTTACAGATTTCAAGCACTAAATGTAGAAATTAAATTCATAGATTTTATTATGCAATTAAGCATTTTTACAATAAGTATTAATCAATGTTGGTAAAAGTTCTCAGGAGATACTTACATATTATGTAAGAAATATACAATGTGAGTTTCAGCTTAAAATAGCTATGTTTATTAAAAATACCGATGATAATTTTTTTTTGAGAGTATCAGGTTTTATTAAAAATGAATAAAACTAATTTCAACATAAATATGTATATATTAAGTTGAGGATATGTAAATTAAGTTGGGCATATGTAAATTTGACAAAATGATTAAAAAGGGAACAAATGAAGAAAACATTTATAAATTTAAGATATTTCACTATTTATTCAACATCTTTTTTTCAAATGGAATAATGTAGAGTTATTCCAATTTTTAAATTCTATGTTGTATTTACATTTGTTGAGTAAATGTCATGTTTCTTTTATGGTATTAATATCTAATATTTGTATGTGTGTGTCAATTTTCATGGGAATCACATGCTTACCTCATGGTGTCTGTGTTTAATACTTAAAATGTTAGCATAGAAGTACAAGGATTTGCCTACTGCCTGATTCACACTCCTTCCCTATCTTTTGAATGGGTGCAGAGTTTTTATTCCTTGTTTAAGTTTAGGATTGGGTTTCCGGTCTCTTCTCATGGAGCTGTCTCTCACTCCCAGTAACCCTATGCATCTTAGGGGCATTATCACCTTGCTTGGGGTGAAATGATTAGATAAAAAGCTAAATATGTAGGAAAACATCTTAAATTTATAAATTTTTTTGTTCTTGTTCTAAAGTAATTATATTAATACTTCCAAAAGAATAAGACATAGAAATATATATTTGATGGATACAGTATTCCATATATATGAACAAATTATTTTATCTGTTAACATGGGTTCCTTGACATCCTGTAGCCTTCATTAATATTTGATCACTTGATTTTCTTAATTTTGCTATTGTTTTAACATTAACACTACTTACAGTTGTTTTTTATTGCTGCCCACAGATATTCTTTGCTTGAATATTATTTGTCATTCCTATATAGATCTCTTTTCATAATAGACTAGAAGTTTCCTATTGGAATCATATTTGGTGAGGCAATTCCAAATAATTTGGTCATTGAAGCCTTTTTGACAAATTTTGGCAAAGGCAGAGGTGAAGAAACACTACCTTGCATTTATATACTCTTTAGTGTAAAGTTTTTTCATTATAACTGGTTTAAGATGCATTGGGATAACCAAAGATACATTCCAAAAACTAAACAGAGTATTAAGAGATACATGATATCTGTCCTACTGTATGACAGTGAATGCTAGGCAATATTCTCATAGATGAAGAAGAGACTTGAAGCAGCAAAAATGTGTTTCTACAGAAAGATACTGAGTATACCATGGCTTGAACAAGTGAGAAATGACAAGGTTTTAGAGAAAATGGAAACAAAAAGAAACACTTATACTTAACATCAGGAAGAGGCATTTGAAATTTCTGGGGTATATAATGAGGAAAGAGGGCTTGGAAAATCTGTTACAGATGCAACAGGGACAGAGAAAAACAACACATAACATACTTGATTAGTTTGAGAATAACAAAAAGACAGAATTTATTTAGAGCTGCAAGGGACAGGAAATTCTGGAGAGCTATGATTGTCTATGTTCTTAGAGGACACAGCAAATAATGAGAAATAGAGATCGTCACATCAATCATGTTGAAACACTGGTTCTTGTATGATCCCTAAAGTTAAGCAACATCTAGCCTAGTCAGGATCTATATGGGAATACCACTTGAGAACACCAGTTGCTGTAAGCTTGGACTGGACAAAGGGAGAGCTGAGTTTCAATTACATTTGGGTTTGTTATATTCACTTATATGCAAATACTATGGTATGAATTCACTTGTTCTCCCCCACAGCTATAGGTTAATTAGTAGGACCTTGTATCAGTAAAATGATCTCATAAATATTTTTTTATAATCTAAAAATATTTTCTGGTTTTAAACAACCTGCAAAAGGTTAATAAGCTGTAAAAAACAAACCAATTAATCTTGATTATAAGCTACACTACTCAAATAACATTTTTCGATGTACTGTTGACAGTAAAATTATAGGTCCCTTCAAAAGTAATGGTAGCAAGATAAATGTCTACACTTCCAGCCCAAAACATTACTCCACCTTTCTTTTGTTGTTATGCATGTTGACTATTTTCATGAAGAATCCTACCATTATCTCAGGCATCTACTCTTCTATGAGCCATGCCCCTTCAGGATGCTGGTGATCATGGCTCTCCAAGATTTCCTGTTCATTGTAGCTCTTAGTAAATTTTGTCTTTTTGCTATCTCTCCTAAATCCTTTTCTGACATCCATTTACAAACTTTCTAGGTAGGTTATGCACTGCTTTCCTCTGTCTCTATTAGCTTCAATATTTCTTGTGCACATCAAATTTTCTAAGGTTTCTTTTCTCATTATGGGCCTGAGAAATTTCAACTTTCTTTTTCTGTTGTTAAGTATAAGTGTCCTTTTTGTTTCCATTTTCTCTAAAATTTTGTTGCTGTTACTTTTGGGAAAATAGCCTTCATGTATTTCTTTGCTCTGCTTACAAGTTTTTCTTTGGAATATTTATTTAAAATTTTACCAACATTCATTGATTTATACCAATTTCACTATGAAAACATTGACTTGCAAAGTAACATCAGACATAGTGTATTATGGGACAGAGGTAGTAACATACTGAAATCTTTTTTAAATATAAATTCAACAAAGAATATTTTGGATTTGCTTTTTTAGTGCCAATATGATGAAATTTCTTTCTTCAAACTGCAGATGCAGAAATTAGTTTTGTAAATTCTCTCAGGAAAATTCAATCCTGTTTTAAAGTTATCTTTTTTTTTTCATCTCATCACAAAAATGTTCATAATACCACTAGAATGCAGATGGTACAGGGAATGAAAAAGCATGAGAAGACTTTAGTGGGGATGATTGAGGAAAGAACAATAGAAGAACAAGGTTCAAGAAGACAGAAGATGGTGATTAATGTTGCATTTAAATTTTTTAAGATTGTAGTTATTAGGAAAAAAAAAAAAAATGGAAGGGAGTTTCACAGGTGAGAAAAGAAACTGTTAGAGTAGAAGTGGTGGATACATCTAGCTAGTTCAACAGTAAAATGGTGAGACCTAATTGCCAATCTAGTCACATACTTAACTTCAATGTAGCCAGTGCACCAGGGGAAAAAGCTTGTAAAATATGAAAATATTTGTAGAAAAGACAGAGAGAAGTGAGTCACATCAGTGAGAAAATGACTGAAGATGTCAAGGCCAGATTGATTACATTGCAGATTCTTCTTTAAATTTTTTTCAAGAACCCTGAGATGAATGGCAGTGATTTTGTCAAGAACCTCAAGAATATATATATATATATATATATATATATTAATAAATTCATTCTTTATGTAACCAGTAATGTAAGGTTTATTAAACATATAGATCAAGACTTTCATACACAGATAGTATTACATAAGTAGTGACACAGTAAGCAGAAAATAAGCAAATACCAAAATTTCTCTTACATGTTTATTACATAAATAGAGAAAACATAATCAATCTAAAAAGTTGTTTTTCTGCTAGGAAACTGTAAAATATTTCATTTTTGAATGTAGATTCTAACCTCCTCCCAAAAGAACTTGTAATAATCCACTCTTGGTTAGTTCTAGTCTTAGTGCAAGAAGGTAAAATGAATTCACAAGGATATGCAATAATGATATCTGTCTTCCTCTATGGCAGCAAATGTTGGGCAGTCTCCTCAAAGATGAAGAAGAGAGTTGAAACAACAGAGGTGTGATTCTAGAGAAGGATGATAAGGATACCATGGACAGAACATATGAGCAATGATGATGTTTTGGAGAGGATGCAAACAAAAAGAAAACTCGTATTTAACATCAAGAAGAGGCAGCTGAAATTTCTGGCACATGTAATGAGAAAGGAAGCTTTATACACAGAGTGGATAGAAGGAAAGTGGGATAAGGGAAAGCAACACGTAACATAATAGGTTTAAGCAAGTGGATGGAAGAACAGGGTCTGGGAGAAATAAAAAGTCAAAGCTTATTGAAAACTACAAAGGACAGGAGAAAATGGAGAGCCATGATCCTAAAGAGACACAGCATATAAAATTAGAAGATGCAATAATGAAAATCATCATAACATTTAAAAATGAGATCTAATAATTTAAAAATAAATTTTTCAACATTTAACCTAAAATTTATTTTAGCAAATTTCACCACTTACATCTTATGCTGTGCATTGAAAATACAGAAGGGAAAATTTTCAGCTGTCAGGAATCAAGGCAAGCATTACTGAGAGAACAAGATTGCTATATGCATATTAATCAATCAGTCTGATGTATTAATTTCATACTAAGGGCAGTTAATGATTTCTTTCAGTTAATGAGAAATTACTGATGAAGCTTATAAATTTTATTTAACTAAAAGGAAGATTTGGTGATAATTAAAAATGAGAGTAAGTTACAACAGCAGACTTAAATGTTTCCTTGTCCTGAAAATAGTTTTTAAAAATTTTGATTTATTTATATTTTTATATGAGCAGTGGTAGCTACAGAGAGTAATACCTGTAGATATATATCTACAGACATTATAAAAAAGGCTAATACAAAAAAACCCTGAAAACATAATGTCTCAACTAGTAGTATTAGAGATAATAGTATTTGAATTACTTAGATAAAGCATTGTCAATTAATATTAATTTTTGACTTGTCTTACTTTCCTCTGAATTTCAATTACATTTTTTCTAACATAACTATTTACTCCTGTTAGAATAGTAAGTCTGATCAGTTCAATATCAGTTCAATAGATCTCAAAGATGACCTACAATCTGCTGTTAACTGGGACAAGGAATGGCATCTGAATTTGAACATCTCCAAAATGAAACTTCTTTCCATTCATCATCTGAGAGGCCACTTTCTGTGTTCCATCAGCATTGATGATGCTAACCTCCAGGTGAGTGACACATCATGCCTTTTTAGGTTAACATTCTCTGCTGACATGAAGTGGATTATATTGAATCAACTGCTAGGTCTGCTGCTAAGAAAGTTGGTTCATTGTGTTGTGCTATACAATTTTTCTCTTCAGATATATCTTACATATTTACAAGTCTACAATTCATCCATGATTTGAATATCGCTGCCAAATATGGTTTGGTGCTCCTACTATATAGTTAGAGATTCTTTATAAAATCCAAAGAATCTGCAATCTTATTGGTTCTGACCTGGCATATCAGCTTCAGTCATTTTCCCACTGCTGTATTGTAGTTTCCCTGTGCCTTTTCTATATATATTTCTTGGTAATTGTTCTGATGAACTTTCCTCTATGGTACCTAGACTTTAAATGAATTTAAGTGCAGTACTAGATTAACAGCAAAGTCTAATCAATTTACTGTTGAATTGACTAGATGTAACCGTAAGTTCTATGCCAACATTTTCTTTTCTTGCACTTTTTACTTGTGGAATTCTCTCTCCACGCTTTCCAGCCAACTTTGATCTTCAAAAACTGAAATGCAATGTCAATCATTATCTTCTGTCCTCTTGATTTTTGTACTTTTATTGTTCTCACTTCTTGATTATGTTTTTCTTTTTTCTTATTCTTTCACACCCAGTAACACCTTGTGTTTTAGTGACTTTACTGCCTTACTTGGGATGAAATTCCCATATTGTTATTCCATGAGTGTTATCAAGCAAGTGTAAATTGAGGAAATAAAAATAATCCCTCAATACTCGTCAAAAACCTGTAATGACTATCTATGCTTTATGTAAGAGATTTGAGTAAACTTCTTCTATATGCTATGTCTCTTCAAGATGGGCCCTTTGTTCTTTTTCAGTAAATTTTGTTATTTTGCTATCTCTCCTAATCCCATGCCAGTTCTGCCATCCAGACTTTCTAGGAAGGTCATGCACTGATTTCCTCTATCCCTTTGGTTTTCAATATGTCCTATGTGTATCAGACTTTCTAAGCCCTCTTTCCTCATTATGTGCCTGAGAAAGTCCAACCATCTCTTTCTGATGTTATATGTCATTTTTGTTTCCATTTTCTCTAAAACAGCATCCTTTGGTAAAACCAAATTTATGTTGCCTTAGATCTCTTCTCCAATTACGTTTTGATGGTCCAGCATTCATCGCTATATACGATGACCAATATTGCTACAATGAATACTACAAATGTAGGCAAACAAAGATAGTGGAATATCTGTCAGTATGAGAAAAGTAAAAGATAAAAAATGCTATATGGTTAGATTTGAATGGCTCACACTTATCCAAAAATATTCATCTTTTCCTTTGATATGACGACTTTGGACCTTTTAGTTACAAACTTGATTATGCCTCAGATGCTAATAACATTATTATTACAATACAATTTCTGCTGTGGCCAATTCCAAGTCCTTTGCCTGAATGCCTCCTGTGGCATAACAGTCTCCAACTTTAACCCCATGGGCCAAGATATGACATGGTAATAAAGAAGCTGCATCCCTAAGGATAAGAATCATAAATGTGAGTCTCAGTAGAGGCTTACTGCTTATTTCTGATCTCCACTGTTTACTAAAACTCATGAAATAATGATTTAGAAATGTGAAAAAAAAGAACTGAAATTAAGATGACAGAAATACTAGTTGAAAATTAATGTTAATCTTCTTGCCATATAACATGCACTTGTTTATAACCCACACATAGAATTTGGTAAGGAATTTCTTTTTAATCATCATATTCATCTATATTTATACATTGTTTTTTTTTTTTAAATTTAATTATAATAATAGTTTCATGATTTAAAACTATATATATTTAATTATGAATGATTCAGGGAACTAATATATCAAAGATGAATGCTTAGATGTTAGTCCAAGCCCAGTAACCCCAACCACTAGGCTACAGAGAGATTTTTGAGGGATTTCTTTTTTTAAGTGTGCTTTCTATGGTAGAAATATGGTAATATCAGGTTTGCTTTCAAAATTATGAATTGTTAGTCTTCTACAAATATTTTGGGTATGGACGTGCTTTGAAAATCTCAAATTGTTAACACTAAAAACAGCTTCATATGAAATATTGCTTTAAAAATACTTGGTAAATAAATAAATATATATTGTGACACACACAAACATATATATATATATATATGCACACAAGTCTACACACACAGAGTGAAAATATTTTTAAAAGATATTAAAGTGTATTAAAAATTATTTTGATGGTAACATCCATTTACTGATCAATAACATAAAAAATATCAATAGAAAAAATAAAGATATAATACAGTCATAGAAAAAAAATGTTAAAAAGCTATTCAAACAATATGCATCATACTTCTTGTAGAACACATTTTTAGAAACTTTTAATTGAAATAAAATTTTATATCAGTAAAAGAATACATCCAATTCAGAATTAGGTTATTCATAGTATCAAAACTTAAAATGAAAAAAAGAATCAGTAATTTTTTTAGAAAAAGTTTGACTTTCATATTGGTGTTGAAAAGCAAGATTGATAAATTTTCTGTCATTTTTGCAGGTGATACACAGCTAATAGCTTGAACTGATCAATTCATTCTCAACTTTTCTTGCTTTGAGACTAATTTCACTAATAGCCAAGAATAACAGTGAGCATCAGAGACTTAACTAATTTGAACAAGTGCAAAATTGGACGTTTCACAAAAGAACATTTCTTGATTCATTCACTTTTGAAAATAAGTTCAATTTTTATTGTGTTTTGGTACTGAGACCGATTTAGAATTTCTTCTGAAATTAATGGATTCACTCACAAACTCATATGACGTTTTGCATCTTTTTCTTTTTCTAAGGAGTTTTCATATTGTCTGAAAATAGTCTTGGAAAAAATATTGATTCCTATTTTAAATATATGTATCTGTTATACATTTCCCAAAATTAATAAACTATGGATGATTTAGATGAATTTAAAACAATTAATAAACAATGAAACGAAATCTAAAATTGTTTAAAAAATGTATCAAAAAATAGAAATAGACAATAAGTATTACAATACAGTAGCCAGCAGAGAGTCTCAGATTGGTTATTTACAGAAACTCCTAGCAAAGGTAGTAAAGAAAAGCTAGAAGAAAGGACTAAACATCAATGGTAAGTAGACAGAGTGTATGATTGTCAACAAAGAGAGCCCAACATATGAATAACTAGAGATGCCAAAATCAAGCAAGTTTAACAATTTAAATATTTAGGAAGTGTTTTAACAGAGGATGAAAAGTGCAATATTGAAATCTGAAGGCACATTGTGACAGTAAAAGATGCCTTCCAAAAGTTAAACAACGTATTAAGAAACATGAAAAGCTCATTAGAAACAAAACAAAGAGTAATGAACTGTTATGCAATATTGGTGCTCCTATATGGCAGTGAATGCTGAACAATCTCAGTTGAAGACAAGACTTGAGCCAACAGAAATAGTTCTACAGAAGGATGCTGAGAATACCATGTACTGAACATGTGAGCAACAATGAAGTTTTAGAGAAAATGGAAACAAAAAGGACACTTATATTTAATGTCAGAAAGGGATAGTTGAAATCTCTGGGGCACATAATGAGGAAAGAGGTCATAAAAAATTTGATATTCATAGGACATATTAATGTCAAGAGGGACAAAGGGAAACAGCATATAACCTACCTAGCAAGCTTGTGTAAATGGATGGAAGAACAGGAATTAAGAGAGATAGCAAAAAGACAAAATTTACTAAGAGCAACAAAGAACAGGAAATTGTGGAGAGTCATGATCATCCACGTCCTGAAGGGACATGGCACATAGAAGAGGTAATATGACTTATCAATATGTATGCGTATTTACAATTGAAGCAACATCACGAATAATATCCAAATGAACCTTTTTCAAACTATGATGTACTTTTTAAAACTTTTATCCTGCTGAAATATTGGCAACTTTATTTGAATCCTTATAAAAAACCCCCCAAAAAACAAGCAAACAAAAAACAAACATGTTTTTATGAAAGGACTAGTGTACCCATGTCATAATAAATGAAAGCAGTTGTTAGAAAGTTTTAATAGTGAGATGCAATGAAACAAAAGTCATGAAAGAATGTATTGAGATTCAACAAAGTGGAGACAAAGAATTTACATCTAAAATACAGGCCAATGAACCATTTAATTAACCCATTCCCTTTATATTTTTTAGATGTTCAATGTCATCTATGATTCATTGAATACTGTTGCTTTTTGCTCAATATATTTTCATATTGAAAAGGTTATGTGTTTAATCTAACAGTGAAATGGAAATATTTCTTGGAATAAAAAGTTTAGCAACAGAACAACAAAGACTGTGAATGGCAAAGCCTATTTTAAGACTAAGTTGGAGCAAGATGACCACAACAGACAAAGGTATCTGAGTGCCTGACATGAAAGTCTTGAACAACCAAGACTGCAATCTAAGAAACATTGGAGTTAAAGGAACTGTTTAATTAAGCAGTTAATTTTGCTCAGAAACTAATTTTGTCTAAATGCAGATAAATATTTTATTTGTATAGATTATTAAAATGACTCAGAGAAGTAATAACTCATAAATTTACTAACTTAAGTTGATCTACCTCCTTTTCCACTAAAAATAGGACAGGAAACATATAAATACATGGGAAATACACATTGATAAATATTACATGGCTTGGTGATAATGTTATAAGGAACATGTTGAATTAATTTCATCTTCATTGCTTTTTCATGTTACCTTGTCAAAAGCTCAAAATCAGGAATGTAATTATTAAAATTATTTGGAAATACACTTACAGCCTCTTCATTTTCCACAAAAAATTTCTCCATCTTTCTCTTGTTTGTCATTACAATAAAAGAAATGGTAAAAATTCTGCATGCTCTTAAAATAGACACACTGCATCACAATGTCCAAAATCTAAATATATAAGATGTGGTCAAAAAGTTTTACTTAAACCCACACACACATGCACACGTGTGTATGTGTGTAAAGACAAAAGGAACAAAATTATCTTAGCCAATATGTTTCATCCTTGGATGGTCAAAGGATTTCATTTTGCAACAAAAGTAAAAATGTTAGTTTTTCAAAAATTTTTAATTTAAGAAACATTCATAAATATTCATTAGGCTAATTGAAAAGTCAAGGTAAATTATGGAAGATGCTAAGCAACATAAAGTCTAATGAATACAAGTGAGTAAATTCTTTTTTTTTTATAGTGTAATTAATATTTTTATTATTTTAGTTTGGAATTAATTTATGTATTATATATTTTAAATTAAAGGAGGTTATGAATTAAATTTAACCATTTTCTTTTAATTTTGTAACATTTTTATAGCAATGTATGTTGGCTAGGGAAAGGAGTAATTCTTTCAGATATTGAGATATTGGAAAAAATCGAGGGTGCAATTTATATTTTGATAAGATTCAATAGCAGCACTCTTGGGAATTTTCCCTCTAAGTTACTTTCTCTTTTAATAAGTGTGACATTTTTTAGATCAATGTTATGGTTGAATTTATTTTAATGTATGACTAACATATTTAATAAATTTTTGTGTATATATGCATGTGTTATATATATATATAAGAAGTCCATCTATTCAACATTGAGCTGAGCAGCCATGTGCATGCAGATGACTTTGCAAGCCAGCCTCATTCCTGTGTACCTTTTTAGATATTTGATACTCAAAAGGCTTTTGGAGAGTCATGAATATAACATTCTTTTTGTCCACTCTTATGTGCTACTTCAGCCTGGCAGCAGACCTATAAATTTTATCACAAAACTGACATAAGTTGGTGCTGAAAAGTTCTTAGTTTAACCTACTTACCAAAATCCAACTGAATAACAAAATATGGATTTCATTTTGTTAAGGGTTTCTTGGTTGGCCTGTGACACTTTTTAGCACCCCTTCATAATATATTCATATTTTATTTTGATTCCTTTAACGTAATCACTTTTAGCTAACAAGCAAATTCTCCAAAATTACTTTTTCCTCAAACTATTTTGGAAGTATTACAATTATTAGCTTTTATCAAACGTATGTTTATTATTATTTTAGATATTATTTTAGATATTGCATTATTACTACTAATGGGCATGTGACTGAGTGATTAGAACATTTGATTTCCTATCACTCTGAAAAGTCACATATTCTGCAGTGGAAGAAATGGACAAGCGACACAAAGGTGAATAAAAGCTGTTGAATATTAAACTGATGTGAAATATCCACTAAGCATGAATTCAGATCAAAATTTTTTTTAAGAAAGTTGAGATTGCTGTTAGGTAGTCCTTATATGTTTGTATAAAATTAGCTTTGAATTAGGTTTGTTTAAAAAAAGGGAAACAATTTTGTTATATGCTAATAAACTATTTTCACATTATATGGAATGTGATCTTTTTCTTTTATACCAATTATGATACTCTGTAACTTTCTTGGAATTTTGAAAAGGCACACAAAGAAGGCCGTAGAGTAAAACAACCAAAACATTGTGAGTATAACAACTGATATGAGCATGCTAGTCTGAATAGCAAAACATTTTCAGACAAATATAAAAACTTGGCATACAAGCATTTTTATAGCATAAATTCTTAAAAAAAATTCATCTGTTAATCTTCCTTACAACAAAATGAGGTAAGTGTCTTTGAATGCATTTTGTTTTTGTTTTTTTGCAACACAGGTCTGAAAAAGGATTTGTTTGGTAGTTGACCACTATTTTTACTCTATATGTCAGTGAAAAAAATCCCTGCCTTTGTAACAGCACCTGTGAGAAAAACTTTACAAGTGTCTGATTAAACTTTATACCCAGGTATAATGATGTAAAAAAAATCTTCATTTGCATTTTTATAAAATTTGAAAATATATATTTTTTAAAGAAAATGTGCTACTGATTATTGATTTGATACCATTAAATAATTTTCTCTGATATAATTCTCTTACAATAATTTCAACATATTTGTTATTTTTATTACAAACATTTTGGCTACTGAACATTCTCGTCTGCCTTATGAATTTTTTACATTCAGTAAAATCTATAAATGTTGAATAGAACCCTTTATTTAATCAGTAAGAGTATATTGTCATCATACTTGGTATCTACCAAATGGAATTTCAGAGCTTGTAACGCATCAGTTTTGCCTTATGATGTTACTGAAATATTTCAGCTGAGTCAAAATATGTATTTCTGCATAATCACACCTAGAGATCGAAATGAATTTGTTTGTCAACGGAGTGGAGCAAGGTGAAAGTCATTCTATTCTTATAAATTGTATAAGTGAAAAAAATGGATAAATTAATTGAAAGGAAATGGGAAATTAAAAAGCTGACATTAAAGTTGATCTAAATAATTTAGAGATGGAATTGTAAAATAAATATAATATAAAACAGACAAGAATACCTGTAATGATGTGTATGACTGTTAACCTTATGTTCCACATTTTGTTTTAGTTCTTTGGTAATGTTTCCAAATTTAAGATATATTCTCTCCTGTTTCTTGTTCAAGTTTAAAAAACCCAGATTGTCAGTATCCTTCCTCTTTCTCTTTAGTAATTTTGTCCTATTCTCTCTTCTTTCCTTTTGTATTAATGTCATCTTCACTTCTTTTCTTTTATATTATTGTCTACCTTTCTTCTTTTCTATTATATTGTCTTCCTCTCTCCTTTCCTATAGTATTTTTGTCACCCTCTCTTTTCTCCAATATTAATTTTCTCCCTTCCTTCTTTCCTACAGTATTTTTGTCTACTTCCCTTCTTTACTATAGTATTATTGTCTACCTCTCATTTATTTCTATAATATTATTGTCTACCCCCTCTTTTCTCTATAGTATTATTGTTTACCTCTCTACTATAGCATTATTATTTTTACCATGTTTTCACATCCATAGTAACTGGTAACCTTAGTTGAAGATAAAGTAGCACTAAGTCTCCTTAATATTTAATCAAGTTCTGCTATATTCTACATGGTTTAGTTATGTTGTTGTTCATGATTTCAGTTCTTCACTTTTGAATTTCCTGTTCTTCAATCTCTTTGCAAAGCTCTTCAAAAATGTTCCACACATCCCAGTAATCATGGATACAATTATCAGTCATCCTCATTTTGAAAAACATTTTAAAAAAAAATAGTCACTTTGTAAAACCCAGTGAATTATTATAATATGGTGGAACTAATTTCTATGACAAAAAAAAAGAATTTAATAGAGAAGACAAAGTTGAAGTTTTTTGGTTTGTTTTTATTTAGAGAACTGTAAGTTAGACAAATTAATAAACCTTTAATTTGACACTAAGAACATTAAGAGTTAAAATCTGAATGAATTGATATGGGTGAGAATGGATGAGTTTATCATGTAAGACATGTGCCTCCAGAAAGTTGGTAATATTTTAAACATTTTTTATTATAATATCTTTTAAAGACAGAGTTCATTATAATGTTTAGTTAATAATTCATGTTCCCAACTTCTCTTTTAATTCAATAGTCTCTCACAATTGAACAACATTGCTTAGATTATCCCAAATGTTGTTTGGTTTACTGAACACTACTGTTGCTTTTGATGTTTTTGCAAATCTATTCTATAGCCTTTTTCAGGTTCACAATCCATAAAGAAAGAATGGGTTCTCTTATCTACCAAAATAGCTACCATTTCTTTTCAGTTCAAAATCTAAGAGAATACTTATGGATTGTACAGCTGAAGATTAAACTGTAAAAGGAATCATGAAATATTGTGCTAACAACAAAGCTATACTCTTTACATATTTGTATGTAATTTCTGTCAAAATTTCTAGGATGAAAAGTTTACATGATTTACACTTGGACTAATGTTCACATCATAGTTACAATAAAGAGGAAGACATGAGTCTGAGTGTAAATAATATTTGTATGTAATAATTACTTTTGTCAGATATATTGACAAATTTATAGTATTTTTTTCAGGCCTGAATTCATTAACATTTCTTCATGAATAGTTCACTTATAGTAAATTCAAAAATGATACTTCAATATGAGTGTATGAAAAATAAAATTTAAAAAGTTAATCAATTCTTAACAAAAATGTTAAATTTTGCTTTTATTTTGAAATTTATTTTTCTCACCTTCACATCAGTTTAAAAGAAAATGACTTGCATTGATGTTTTACAAAAATACTTACAAATAAAACATGAAATAGAATAAAATGTAGTAGATTAAAAAATGTAGCAACAAACTGACCAATGTCTTTCCAGTTAGTAATAAGATGAAAATAGAAAAACAGACAGTAGAAAAACCCAGTGACCATAAAAGGAAGTTTGTTAAGTTATCACAAAAACTTTGCGATAAGTATTTGAAAATTTTGCTTTAAAATGCTTAATAAACTTCCACCAGTTACTGTAAATGTGAAAACTCAGTAAAAATAATATTATAGTAGAGAACAGAAGTAGACAATAATACTATAGGAAAGAAAAGGAAAGGGAAAATTAATACTATAGAAAAGAAGAGAGGGAGACAATAATACAATAGAAGAAATGGAGATAATAATAAAATAGAAAAGAAGAAAGGGAGACAAAATTACTAAAGAAATAAAGAGTGGGAAAAGAATAATACAATAGAAAATAAAGAGCAAAAGACATGAACACTATAGTAGAAGAGAGGAAGATAATAATACTATAGAAAAGAAATCAAGATATACAACAGGGAGATAATAATACAACAGAAAAGAAGAGAAGGTGAAAATAATATAATAGAAAATAAGAGAGGAAGACCATAATACTATAGAAAAGAAGAGTGGGAGACAATGTTACAACTGAAAAGAAGAGAAGGAGAAAATGAATACAATAGAAAAAAGAGAGGGAGATAAAATTACTGCAGAAAAAAGGAAGGATGCTAAACATAAGGATGAAAAGTAGACAAACTATGTAGAAACTCTGGAAGGTTTGTAGGACTTGATCAAAAAACATCGGAGAGAACAAAGCTTAAATATGGAAAACTATCTGGACCTTGCCAAAGAACTAAAACAAAATGCTGAACATAAGGATAACAGTTAAATCCCTCATTACTGGCATTCTTGAAACATTCTTGAAGAGCCCTTTGAAAAGATAAGAATTGGGAAGCCAAGAAAGAATAGACAGTATTCAGATGATAGCATTACTAAAATCAGATAATACTACAGCATTGAGAAGACTTGTCTCTTGATCTGCAATGAAAGCTAACAGAAACTTCTAGTGTGAAAACTCAATGAGTACAAATAATAATAGTAATAAGACCTGTAAAAAAAATAAGAAAAAAAATTATCTAGGGACAAAAAGAAAGCACAAAGTCCATATGCTGAGTAGATCCTCTTATGGCAAAGTGGTCACATGATCAAACATTTCTTGTTTAATGACAAGTTTCTCTTTACAGTGTGCCAAAGATATTTAGTAAGTTATTATTAAAATGGAATTTTTGTATATTTCATTTTATGAAATTTTAGCTTTGTTGAAAGTTTAAAAAAAACAAAACCCTCTCTGAAATATGAGGTATGGTAAAAGAAAAAATCATCACAAAATTTCTGATATGTATTTATTGAATAAAGATATCAGATAAATGCTAATGGTACTAAAAAAAAAAAAAAAAAAGGAGAAAAGAAAACAGAACTAAAGAAAAACTCATTCAACTATTTTTGGAAGCTTTCATTCCTAAAAGTGTATTTGGTTATGAAGAATCCTGAAATACTAATGTTAGTATTCTTGTAGAATCTGATTCTGAAAAGATATTGATTCAAAAAATTTGATGTGAAAATCAATACATTTAAATGCTAAAGTCAATACTAATGTTTCTATGTAGGCATATTAAAAAGAAACATAAAGAAAAATCCATAAAATTCCATTTTATTTTATAAGAAAGGTAAAAATTGCTGTTTCACAGACATAAAGATAGTACTTGATATCAATTACTAAATGCACTTACAGGCTTAGCTGAGAGACAGAACATGTGAATGTAGGCCACAAGGCTTTGTGTTCAGGCCTTGGTACTGGGTAGGTAAGGTTAGTTAACCTCAACTTAAATGAAAAAAAAAAAAAAGAAAAAAAAAAGGTGTTCAGTCTGGGGGAAAAGTAATCTTGAAGAATGGCACATATCATTTTAAAAAATACTTTGAAAGCAGATGCTGATAATCAATAAAATAATACAGATCCCCTTTATGATGACCAGACAATGCAATTAGAAACCTGTCTTTTATTTATATGTGTGTGTGTGTGTGTAAAAAGGCATATACATATACACAAATGTAAATATATATAAGTAATGTACCCAATGCCACCCTTGTTAAAACAGCTATTAGGAACAAATTTATTTACTAAAAGAGCTTTGACATATATATATATATATATATGTGTGTGTGTGTGTGTGTGTGTGTGTCTATTACTTATCTGTAAGTATTCATTTGCATGTGTGTAGGCTTTTATGACAAGGAACTTTGATGTGATATTTTATATTATGTAGGTCTAGTTGTAAGTAGAAAGATAAAGACCGAGGAAAGTATCTCTCTCTCTCTCTCTCTGTGTCTGACTGCTTACAAAATTTGATAATGTTTCAGAGCTCAGAAAATTTTTATCTATATACATCTATTATATTGTCATACATATAGATAAAGAGATAGACTTTTTATCTATTAGTTTTTTGTACACCTCACAAAACTATACAATAACAAACACAGAAGAAGGCTACAAGAGTGGCCAAATATTCTACAATTTAACAAAAATTTTATGGTGCTCCCATATGCAAACTAAATGAAAAATATAAAAAGAATATCTTTGTCATCACTTTAATAAATAAATATATATATATATATATATGGTGAAGTATGAAACAGACTGTAACAGCTTGGTGTTGACATCAGTGTCCACTTTTATGTTTACATCTCTATGTATGCTCTATCCTTGATATTGAGAACTTTAAACCCATAAATATACCATTATACCATACCTTAAAGCTATATATATATATATATATATATATATATATATATATATATATATATATATATTGGCAGTTTGTCATTACTGAGGCAAGTGTTATTAAAAACTAGGAAACTTTTCTTTTTAATAATATTTCTTCTGATTTTTTCTTACTTTCTCACAAGTTTCTTTGTTTTGGGGTCTAAGTTGTTAAAAAAAGACTCCAGTCCTTGGTGTTTTGCTGAGCACTTTCAGTTGTCATCAACTGTCATCATGGCTGTATGTTTTGGTTTGAAGTAGGTTGCTTTTTATTTTTATAGATAATATTTTGTGGTGTTCAGGCAGTGTTGTTGGATTAGTTCAACTGGGAGGGTGTTGGTATTTATTATTTGGGGATTAGTTATTAAATATGTTTAAGATTTTTCTGCCAGTATTAAATCCTATTTTATTTATGATGCATTTTTGGTTTTTAACTGTGCTTGCTTTGAGAATTTGAAAGCATTTTTTGCAATTGTTTTTGCAGAGAGGATTTTTCTTATTTCAGAGGATTTGAATCTGTTACAGTGTGTTGTTATAAGATGATTTTTTTTAAAATAAAAAGCAACCTGTTACAAACCAAATGCATACAGCCAGTTGGCCACAACCAAAAGCACTCAGCAAAACACCAAGAACTGGGGTCTTTTTTCAAAAACAAAGAAACTTGCGAGAAAGCAAGAAAAAAAAAGAAAGATTATCAGACGGAAATGTTCTGTAGTCTTTAATAACATATGCCTCAGTAACACACACACACACATATATATATATATATATATATATATATATATATATATATATATATGTGTGTGTATGAAATTGTAAGAGTTTTTAAGTGCCAAAATAGTTGGTTCTTTTTCCGTAGTTTACTGGTGGAAGGACATTTTAGGCAGGTTTTTCTCATAAAGTGTTTGATATTAAAAGGTAAGGATAGAGCATTAATAGAATTAATGTGGAGAAACTTGTCACTTAACTGAGTGGCATTGTTTCAGTCATGTTGACTTCAAAGTTTCGTGAGTGCATTGTAGTAATGCCTTCACTTTTCAGGGCTATTGGCTTCTCTTTCTATCTCTCTCTCTCTCTCTCTATATATATATATATATATACATACAAACACACACATTCAGAAGGGGAAGCTATCAGTATGAATTTAAAATATATATGAACACATATGGAGTTAAGCAATGTAGACATCAACATGTATCACCCTACTCCTATATATAGAAGAATGATCAGTGCATTCATGCATATGTGTGTCTGTATCGCTGTGTGTGTATATATGTGGCTATGAGTCTATGTATGCACAGAAATATTTAATTCAGAAAATACTTGTGTGAATGTGACACAAGAGCACAAGGTGGAAAAAGCAATGTTAGCCAGTGCTTTTCAACAAATTAGTCTCAGACTATCCAAGAAAGATTTTTATTTCCCATTCAGCTGTTGGTAAAAATAAAATGGATTATATATAATAAAATATATAGTTTTAAGGTATGGTATATGTTGAAGCTTAAATAAGCATGGAATAATTAACAAAATGTATTGAAACAAAGAATAGGTATTTTAATATTTACAGTTAGTTTGGTATATTCTTGGGAAGACTGTTCCTGCATAATGGGTTGACTAAATCGCAGTGGCAGAGTCTCTGGATTCAATTTCTTAATCTCTACTATACCAAAATTTATATAGTTTATATAAATTAGGTGTATCATACACAACAGTATATTTACAGGTAAAAAATGTTAATTTCAGAAATAGAGCATATGTATATGTAAGACTGGACACACTGAGTGGTGACAATCTCTTTCATGCTTGAATGCAATATTAAGCCAACATGTGTGTGTAAGTGTGTGTATATATATATATATATTAGTAGCTGGCCATTCATATTTGAGGATACCAATCTACAAAGGGCAGCTAGCCAATAGCTATTGCAAATGCTCACTCAAATACATTTGTGTTTGTTCAACACACACAGATCCCACCTGGGGTTTATACTGCAACTATGCTGAGCAGACCTTAGTTACATTTTCTGGGAGAGAGCATGATAAACAATTTTAACAAGGCCAGCACATTCAAGTCCTTGGCCACAATGATTTGTGGCTTTGTGCTAGCACAGCTAACGACGGATACAGGATGTATCAAAAATACTTTTACAAAGTTTGTGGGTGGGTTCCTCACACCAAAACAAGAACAAAAGTCCATAAAAACGTATGTCTGCAAATCCATTGTTTTTCAGTTATTAAGTTTAAAGTTTATGGTAGATGCTGTTAAATGTAAAATCCAAAAATACTTTCACAATCTTTGGGGAGGGTTCCTGATTGTACAGTAAACTTTCTTTAAACTTAATAACTCAAAAACAAAGGATTTGCAGACTTATGTTTATACTGACTTTTGTCCTTGTTTTGGTGTGAGGAAGCTATCCCCAAAGTTTGTGAAAGTATTTTTGATACAACATTATATATATATATATATTATATTATATATATATATATATATATATATATATATATATATATATTCATTCTACTACTCCAAGCAATATACATGCTACACAAAAGTTTAGAAAACTTGAGATGTGAAGTGGCCTCCAACCATGTTCTCAAAGAAATGATAGTTATTTTTTAATATCAGAGATAGAGCATATGTAAATATAAATATAAAAGTGAACATTGTAGTCAACACTCAGGTCACCTGACAATATATCTAGGATGAAACAGCCTGTCGCTACTGAGTGTTGACTTCAATGTTCACTTTTATATATATATATATATATATATATATATATATATGTGTGTGTGTGTGTGTGTGTGTGTGTGTGTGTATAAATGGACACTCAATTTTCCTTCTGCAATTGCATGTGGGGTTAATATCCATTGCTCTACTGTTTAGAAACTTACTTAGGCGTTCACCATTGTCGGCTGAGATGATCCTTTCTGTCTGGCTAACACAAGAGTAACTAATTTTAAGTGTTTTTCTATTAAAAATTTTTGATACAGGACTTTTATCATCAAAATGCTTATCTATTAGTTTTAAGAAACTGCTTATATTAATATTGGAAAGTCTGCAGAAGGGTAGGTTGAACCATATGACTTTTATATATATATATATATATATATATATATATATGTGTGTGTGTGTGTGTGTGTGTATGGGGGGGTGTATATGTGTGTGGATATATTTTATATATATATATATGTGTGTGTGTGGGTGTATGTGGAGATATGTGTGTGTGTGTGTGTGTGTGTGTGTGTGTACATATATATATATGTGTGTGTGTATGTGTGTATAGATGGATGTATGTATATATAGATAGGTGTATGCTTAAAATATGATTCGAATATAATTTCGGATACTTTTTGAACTAAACTTGTAACTTTAATAGATATACACTGGAGAATTAGGATCCCATTTATTTTACTTTTAATTTAAAGTACCTCTGTACCTTGTTAAAATTTAATAAATACATCCTGCTTAATATATTTTACAAAAAGAATAAACTAAGTTTCTCTGGATATCTTAATAATTAATCATTATTTTATTTAAATCTCTTGGGGAATTATATTAGGAACTTTTACTATTGTATGGTAAATTCTAAATTTTTCACTGAGTTCTGAATATTTTTAAAAATATTCTTAACCAAACACTATTTTTCAGATAAATTTATAAAAGTTTGTTAAATGGAATATGTATACATCAGAATCTTAGCCAATAATTGACACAGTGTTTCTTAATTCCTATTGACTTATCAAGATTTTCATTCAACCTCTAAATCAAAATGCAACATTGTCATGTATGTCATATTAAATTGGTCAACTCAAACCTTAAAGTTTACTGAAAATAAATCCTCGGGTCTTCTTCCTACACCACCATTACCTGTTCATAATTTTGAGTCTTTCCTTCTCTTTTTCTCTCTCTTTCCCACTCCCTCAATTTAATATCTGTATATCCTGCATTTAACCTGGAGTAATTTTTTTCATTTATATTTGGTTTACAGGTCTGAAAGATTGAAGGCTATTTTTATAGCTTTCATGAAATAAAGATTATTACCTATGGTATTTTAAGTCTTTGATATTCATTAATTAATATATATATATATATACACATATATATTTTAAATCTATTTGTTTAAATGTAATTTCAAATAGATACTCATATTTGAGTAGATGATCAGTTTTTATTTATTTATTAAACAATATAATTATTTATTTACATCTACTGGCTCAAATATTTGAGAGATCTTGTTAGAAAAATATGCATCCTTCAACAGGATATGACCCTGCACCCACAAGGGAAACCGTCATTAGATCTCACATACCTTAGTCTACTCGGCCATGTAAGACCTCCTGATCAAACAAAGTTCAAATAGTGCTTTTGCTTCATCATCACGTATATGACAGAAGAGAATGTTTTCAGTTATTTCTGAATGAAAAACTACCAATTTTACATGAATCAATTTCATGTATAACTTTCAAGCATCATCTTTTGCAAAATATTTGAATAATCTTAAAATGGCTTTGAAATTTATTCACTTCTGGATTGCATATATGTGCATATTCTTTAAAAATTATTTGCAGAGAAATTATCAATTTTCCATTCAACACTGTTTACCCTTTAAGTTTAATCAGATAAAAGTGCAGCAGACATTAGCCAATGAATCACTGAAGCAGTATAATAATGATGCAGTAGGTGCAAGCACATGTCAAGAATGGTTTGCAAAGTTTAAAAAAGAAAATTATGAACTTAAATAAAGTTCATAATTTTCTTTTGATTTAATCTAACTTCTGCAGAAAAATTATTTCAAATAATTCTTAATGTCTGATCACCACCATAGCAAATGAAAGACAGTTTTAAATGTTGAATGCAGTTTATTGATTTGATTTGTCCAATACTTTTGTGTTTAATGATGTACCCAATTCCCATAAACCATTAGGGGTACCACATGTACTGCAGCTGCAGTGGTGTTTCCTGGGCATGATAGCTTCACAGAGCCCAACCATCTAAAGGCTATTTTTAAATTTATTTTTCTTCTCTTAGACTAGTTGCCAACCAAGGCTATAGAACACAATCTGTGCTGCTATTTACCCATAGTTGGGGGGAAAGGAGATGTATTCATACCTTTCCCAAGGGTATTAGAATGTAAGTGAAAGTAATGAACTCAACTGGGATTCAAGCTTACCTTACTGATTCTTCATTTCAGCTTGATATTCATTTATCCAAGCCTATAATACCATAAGTATTTACTATGGTCAACTCAATTTTTAGGTTTTAAACCAGGCTAGAAATTGTGTTTTTCTTAGAAAGCTTTAAAAAAAATTATGTGTTCAATACTTCTGCATGTAACTGTATTTTATGTGTATATGTTCTTTTGGCTTTTAGATTTATTACAAAACCTTGTGCTTCAGACAATTTTAAAAGCTAAAAGATAAAGGCAACTCTCAAAAGTATGCTTGTAAATTATCAATATTTAATTTACAAAAAAAGAATTGGGTTAATTTTGTTAAATATTTTAATGTTGATTCTTTTCGGCATAGTGTACTTCAGGGAATTTGAATGATGCATACAAATAAAATGTACAGATTATTGATGCTACCTTTTACAAGCAATAACTCCCATGAATCGATGTGCTGGCTTGTCGTGTGACTATTTCAATGGAGATTGATTGATGTTTTTATGGCTTATCAACCCTTTATTGGTTATTTAAATTTGAAACATTTTGGATTGTAAGAATCAGTCATTTTTTTGCAAGAGAATATTCATTTACTAGATATGCAGGTACGTAGTTTTTTTATCCCAGTCAAAATCTTTTAACTTTTAATAAAACAGTATGATTACATTAGGTTCAATACAAGCACTGAAATTCATCTGCACTATCTGGGTCAATGTTAGTTTATCAAATATCTAAACTTTGCAGATATGAAATTTTTTTAGCCATTTTGGGTGTAAAAAGGTCTTCTTTACCATCAAAATATTTATCATATAGTGTAACTGAAAAGCTTAGATTTATTACAAGGACACATGTTTGAGTCACTTAGTGAAGACTGATTTCACTGCTAGCAATTTGTGAGCTTCATTATTACACTAATCTATATAAATAAATGTGAATATCAGTGTGTCACACTTTTTCAACTTTACTCCTAGAGGCCGTAGCCCAACATATCATTTTAAAATCATGCTGACTGTGTGAGCAAATTAAAAACATTCTAGGCTGGATCCAGGCACACAATCCTGAAATTTTGGATATCAAAGTTTTCATTACTGTGATTGCTTTGGGCTATTTCTTTACATAATTTTCTGTGACAAATTTTTTGTACGATAATATTTATAACTTGGAAATAAATTTGAGAATAATAGAAATTAATTACGAAATTCAACAAAAGAAAACCATGAAGTAAAAATAATTGTTTGTATGGAAAGTAAGGACCTACATACATCAAATTGTCTTTAAATTAAAAGGCAACAGAAGAATTATCGTTGAACTTTTAAAAGGTAAGCCTAAGTATTAATGCAATACTTAAATCCAGCAATCAATTTTAAGTTCTTCTGTAGCTTATTGTTGCCTATTGCATACGGTAGTAGTATGCCTCACAAAAGAAATCTCCGCCAACAGAGGACCAGATTGCAATCAAAAGAGCCAAGGCTGCAATGAGTAAAAGAAAGTCCCATGCAAATGAAAACCCAGATCAAACTGTAGCCAGGAGAGCTTTCAAAGCTGAGACTTAGGGACTCTCAAACTCCTGAACAAGCCAAAGGTCCAATCAAGAGCTCTTCACAAGAGCTAGCTTAAATGCCACCCAATAGGGTAGATTTAAAGATAGTACAAATATGAAAACATATTTATGTGTGTTTTATATATATATAATTACTTTAGATATTATTTTTCAAACAGACACTCTGCTTTTTTTATTTAAACAATGTGTACTACATCTATCGGTCTGTGCACTTGAAAAAACATCATAAAGAAAATTCTGGAGAGCAAATTATCCACTAAAAATAATGTTTGAATTAATAAAAATGTCCGATAAAAAAAATATCTCTCTCTATAGAAAAATATATATAGAGGGGGTGGGTAACAATATATATATTTGTATATATCAAGAACAATTTTTGGGGAAAGATGTATGACAAAGTGGGGAAAAGTTTTTATCTGACACATTTCATCCTTTAGGACTTTATCAGTCTAAATATGTTTACATTGGTGCAAATACACATGTGCATGAATGAGAAATACTGGCAATTCTAAATTTTAAATTTTTTTAATGTGTTTTGAACATATAATCTAGCCAATTTCATTTAGATTCTTTTTCTTTTCATCACTTTTGTTATTAGATATCTCACACTGATAATGGAATGGTGAAATGTTGAAAGAGCCTGGACGCAAATTTACTGTGGATGCGCTAGTGATCAAGGCACTCTCTAAACATTTCGTCTTAGTGAATTTTCTCTTTTGATCCAAGTAGCATTCTTTTATATCAAAACTGTTTTCAGTCTCACTATGATGAGAAACTAATTTGAGTTCATATAATCTTTTATTTAAATTCCTTGAGGTTTCTCCTATATATTTTTTGTGATAATTATTACAGGCAGTAGAGTAAATTCCTGCTAGTTTTAGCTTATTGTTTTGTTTTGTATTGGGTAAGACTTATTTTTTTAGATGTAGCTGTAACAAATTGTATGTTGAGTTTAGATAAATTCTTCTCAATTTTATCTGCTACAGAGTTAGTTGATAGGATAATATATTTTGATTCATTGTGTTTGTCAGAAGGGTCTGTTTTTTTTTATTTTGGAATATTTTATGAGCCTTTTCTTTTGTATTGAATATAAAATAGTTAGGGTACTGAAGAAGCTTGCAAGTGTTTTCAATTTACTTCTCCCCAACAAGTAAATATTGAGGGCTGAAAATTCTTATTTGCACACATGTTTAGTCACATTAATGTAAACATATTTAATCCAATGAAGTCCTAAAGGACGAAATGCATTACATAAAACTTTCTTTCACTTTGTCATATATATATATATATATATATATATATATATATATATATATATGTGTGTGTGTGTGTGTGTGTGTGTGTGTGTGTGTGTGTGTGGAAACTGGTGGGGAATCACTTCTGGTGGAAGAGGAGAAATTTACTGCTTACACCTATTTTAGGCTTTGCCACAATCAAAATAAGACTAAATTTGAGGGTGAAACTTCCTTTTTTTATTCTGTGGTTTTATTGCAATTTATATATATATATATATATATATATATATATATATATATATATATATATACACACTAATACACAGGATGTGGCAAAAAATACCTCCAGCATAAATCACCACTGCCATTAATGTCTTAACATTATGATATATTTCACACACACACACACATATATATATATATATATATATATATATATATATATATATATATATTCACTACTTTAAAAACAATTGTGCAATTTTTAATATTTTATCACTTCAGTTCCCATATATATATATATATATATATATATATTTATATGCATGTACATAGATATGCATTCTGTATGTATGTATGTGCATATGCATGTAAAGCATCAAAACTGATGTACATGTTAACAACTTTAAAAATGGAATCAGGTAACCAAATTCTAAAGAAGAATATCCTCTTTTTTTCTACCTAATGCTTTTCTTTTCTTTGAAGGGGGAGAAGCTTGATGCTTCTAATGTCTTCACTGTTGTTTGGTCTCCAGCTTAAAGTAGTGAAATGATCTCTTATCTATATAAATTGAACCAAGAAATTGCTGTGATCAATTTCAAAATTATGCAAGTGAGGCTGATGTAGCTGGTGTATTTCTGGCTAGAAGCTGTGTCAGGAAGTGGCATGAAAGTACCGTTTTATTGGATAACTGATCAATCAAAATCAGGCATAACAGTCCAATTACGAATAGAGAAAAAGAGAGACTGCTTTCCCTTAAGGAACAAATTTTCTCTGACAAAGAACTTCAGTTGAAAGTACAGAAATAAAAAAAAAGTTCGGAATTAAGGTACAACAGTGAAATCCTACAAGTTAGCCGATCATGGAAATTAGCATCTCAACTCTAAATCTCTAGGAAAATCCACATACATATAAGCAATAAGTTTGAAATCATAGTAACAATAAAAATCTTTTCTTTTTAGGACTTGGGAAATCATGTCTCACCACAAAACTCTGTCCTTTATAGTTCTCAGTAATTATGCTATTTTTGCTAATCTCTCTTAAACCATTCTGCCAACCAAGCCTTCTTTCCTCTAGAAATTTTCTAAGCCTTCTTTGCCCTAGAAATTTCAACTTTCTCTCTATTATGCTAAGTATAAGGGTCCTTTTTGTTTCCAAACCTCATCATTGTTCACATATTCCATCCATGGTATTCTCAGCATCATTCTGTAGAACCACATTTCTGTTGCTTCAAGTCTCTTCTTCATCTGTGAGGAGATTGTACAGCATTTACTGCCATACAGGAGGACTGATATTACATAACTGTTCAGTACTCTTTTCCTTACTTCAAATGAAATTTTCCTGTTTCTTAGTATTTTGCTTATTTCACTATTCCAATGCATCTTCAAATTTTGGTGTTACATTTTCTGTCTTCTGTTAAAACACTTCCTAGATATTTAAATTTTTGTACTTGCTTAATTTTGCTATCTCCAGTTTGTAATGTGCAGGTTGGGCGTTTCTTTTTGCTGACAACCATACATCCTGTCTTCTTACAACTGATGTTTAGTCCTTTCTTCTCATTTTTGTTTACTATCTTCTGTAGGAGTTCCTGCAGTTTTCTTTACATGCCTGCTATCAACACTATGTCATCTGCATATCTCATGTTGTTAAGATTGTAGCTGCCAATAATGAATGCTGGTAGGACTTCTAATTCTTACAGGATTGCTTACAACAAAATTCAGCATTGGATAAAATTTTCCCTAGTAGACAGATAGAGAATAAACTGGTAGACAAAAGGCTGTGAAGAACAGAGAACAATGATAATGAGAACAGACAAAAAAAAAAAAAATGAAAATCACCAAGTATGTTTTCAATTCATTAATTGGGAATACCAACCTCATTTATTAAGTGTGAAATAGTTTGCCATCAATTAACACTATCACAACAAACATAATAATAATAATAATAATAAACATACAAAACTTTACATGTATACATACTTGGAGTCATAATTCCCCACCACCCACACACATACACAGAATAAAAAACAAATGTATACAGTAAATCAATAACATTTGCCAATACAATGATGCAGAATAAAAAAAAAAAAACTTCAAACTGGATAAAATCTTTCTCTACCAAAGAAGTCAAGAGAATGAAATAGCCAAAAGGGTTGTGAAAGAAAAGCAACAATGAAGATGGAAAACATCAAAAAAACATTCACTGTATATGCTTACAATTTGTTAAAAGTAAACTTGATTTATTATGCATGAAATAGCAACAATTAATAAATGACAATCTATTTTCATTTATTTCATTATTTGACTGAAGAGGAACCACTGAAAATCAACCTAGGTTCATTTCATCTTTCAAATTTTCTCTGCTTTACACAAGTGCTTCAACTGTGATAAAATCAGAAACATTTTACCCAAACCCAAAATCTTTAAGTCTTACTTCAGATATTTGCCCTGAGGTTAATCTTTTTCTCTGTACATAGTTTGATGACCAACAAAATTTATTTCATCAAATAAACCCACAAATTGATTTTATATATTATACAAAATTTTAAAATATCATAAACAACAAATTTATAGCATAAAAAATTATTTAAAACCTACATTGATTCTTGCAGGTCCATAATATCTTTCTTTAAGCTACAACAAATTTTGATCAGTTGTTGAAAAATGAAAGTTAAAAATACACCAATTTCTGTGTACTTATGTATAAACACACTTGATTGTACAAAAAAAAGCACACTCAAAGAAACTTTCAATGCATAATCATAAAAGACACTAAATACACGCACACACAGTGGTCCGAAGGTTTTGTCATCCGCTACCAAAAAATTAATGAGAACAATAGAACAAGTAATGCAATGCACAATACTGGATTCAGTTTATTCACTTTAATTGACACTGTCACACATCATGAAAGCCTCTATGAACACAATCATTTTTATGTAGGAGCTTGTGTCATCCATCTGAAATAGAAAATTATTTTATGTAGAGATGACAAGACTTTCAGACTACCCTACACAGAAACACACACACACACATATATATGTGTGTATATATATATATATATATATATATAGATAGATAGAGAGAGAGAGAGAGAGAGGTGGAGAGAGATAATAAGTAAATTACCTATTATAGGATGGAAAATAGACATTAAAGAGAACAAAAAGTGCTCAATGTCTCATGACAGAGCAAATATACAGAGTGAAGCAGAAATGCCTCCCACATAATGGTAAGACATTAGTGGCAATGATGTCTTCATCTAGCTAATGTCTTACCATTATGTGAGTGATAGTTCTGCAACACCCTGTATTATTTCCAATAAGGTGTCTCTTCTAGCTGTTCACTACCTTAAGTTTCATTTATACTATAGTATTTCTAAAGAATTAATTAATTTGAGATTTTTATTACTTCAAACTTTATTACAGTGCATGCATCTCATGTGAAACAGATGCCCCATTTTTATTTACTTATTAAAAGGTGTGTAATACATCTACACATTCAAAAGAATTAAGTAAAGAAAATGTGTCCTTTAGTAGGGATCAATTTCTTGAATGTGCAGGCCAGCAGATGTATTACACACTATTTAATAATTAAATAAAAATGGAGCGCACTTCTCTCTCTCTCTCTCTCTCCTAAATAATCTTTTCTTATATTCTTTCATTCTTTCACACTCAGTAACCCTTTGTGCCATAGTGGCTTTATTGCCTTTTGATATGTCCCAGAAAGGGATATATTTGTTCGAAGTAGCAAAGTGGTTGTTGACTACTGTAACCGAGTAGGACAATCTAGGAGATAATGGACTGGTCCCTGTCATAGTCATAGGCAATAGGTGAAGACAATAGGCATTGTCTATAGGCATCCCTCTGTACCTCCTCATCAGTCTGTATTTATGGCTGACACCAAATTCTATGTAACAATAAATCAGAGTATGTCATAGGTTTGGAGTCAATCTGGACACTGATTAGGAAATGATCTGACATACCAATGAGAGCTAAAACTGCTGAACTTTTGTCAGGACAGGATGATAGAAAAAGGTCAAGGAGGTTCACATCCAGAACTCTGGCAGATTCTTCAATGTGTTAGTTCATATACGATGGAGAAGTCTCGGCAATATTTGCTTTCCTCATCAGTTTTGTTTGAGTGGACTAAACACTCTTTGTGGTGAATGTTGAAGTCAATACAGATGTGAAAGTTGACTGAGAGAAATTTGGTGAGGATATTGTCAGTACTCTCTGATATTCGATTGAAGATTACTGACCCTTCAATATTGAGGACAATACAGAACAAAGATGAATGTGGTACTATATATAGGTGTCATGCAGAAACACATACACAAGAGATCTTTTTTTGTATCCCTGCCACAGGGAAACCTGTCCTTGGTATAGGCACTGAGGCCATGGCATTGGTGATTTAGGTGGTCATATTTCGTAATAATCTGTGAGTAGCCCAGGATTGTGAGCACCTAAACTGGGATTGAGACATTGATACCCATTTCAGACATGATCAGAAGGTCAGAGTGAAGGAAGTTGGAACTTAGACCCTTTACATTGATGTAAGAGATGGTATAACTGGTGTCTACATTTTTTTTTAAATACACACACATATATATATATATATATATATATATATATATATATATATATATATATATATATATATAAATGAAATCATCAGGATATCTGGTTGATTGCATTTTAACTGTGAAACAGATTGTCACCTCTGAGTGTTGACTTAATTGACCACTTTTATATTTACATACACTCTATCTCTAATATTGAGCCCGTTAACATATAAAAATAGCATACCTTAAATTATATATATAAATATTATATTAACACACCGACTTGAGTACACACATTACACCTGAAAAAAAATATAGTTACAGATATGCAAAATACAAACTAAATTTATATAAATATACACAAATGCATTGCCATATAATAAGAATCTATGTACATGTGCCCACACAGTATACCTGTACATTTCTTTGCAGATATAAAAAGACACAAAATATAATGTCGTTAATAAACATGTAATTGCAAAAAAAAAACAATTGGCAGACAGTAAATATAGATACATATTCAAATAAATATGTATTGAACATAAAACACACACGTGTGTGTGCATGCCTGTGTGTGTATGTGCACAAAAGGAAATATAAAGGGGGGTACAGAGAGATGTATAAACAGCGACTCTCACTGATAATTATGCTAAACTGATAGAAAAGCGAGAGAACAAAGTGGGAGAGAACAGCTTTGAAAAGAATCAGCACGCAAATCGAGTTGTGTAATAGATCCTCTTAATAAGAATTACAATGAGGCAACATTTCTCTATCATTCACTTCTCTTACTATAGATTTTCATCACTTCACTATTATATCAACCCTTTCTTTAATCCACCCTCCTCTCTCTCTCTCTCATTTTCATTATTATTATTATTATTGCCTTTGATGCAAAACTATCATCTTCTATTAGTGTTTTCTGTTTTGTATATTCATTTTTTCCTCTCTTTCTCTAAGAAACACAAAGGATCATAGGCAAAGAAGAAAAAAGAAAATATACCCACAGTTGATGCTGTTCAATATGAACTGGGGGAAATTCAAATTATTACACACACACACACACATACAATTGCACATTCACAAAAACAATAACTAGTAGAAACAACAATAAAAATTAAAAATAAACATTTCTCTGTGAAATAAAATAAAAAGATGTAAGAAAGTAAAAATAAAATAATAGAATTCAGTGTGATATTAATTTTCACAAAGTGCTGTCTTCCCAATCAGAAGATAAAAAAAAAAAAGAAAGAAAAAAATGGTGGGTGGAAGAAAAATTATATTTATGTATCTGGTGCCTTGGGCCACCTCTCATCACCATTTTCTGCTATTTCTGTACAAATTTTTCACTCAGGAAACATATATTTCAACAATGCAAATGCCTTGCTGCTTGTCTTGCTGCAAACAATTCATCAACGCCATTGATATCATTAATAGCAATAAGTGTTTTGTTTTCTTTGGTGCAATTTTTAAACTTTTGTCTGTGTTTATTTTCTTTTTATTATTCATATGGATTGAATGTCATCTGGAAATTATAGATTTCCCAGCATAGCTCATTGGAGAAGGTTATAGAAAAAAACAACTATATCAGGAAAAAAAAAGCACAGCCTTTTTCTCCTTCCTATAAAACCATAAGGAAACAAAAGCTTTCATTTCCTATATATATATATATATATATATAAAAGACAGGTTTAGGATCTTAATGTGGAACAGGAGAAAGGTGTAGGGATCAGATC
>CAHIKZ030000486.1:1695000-1743039 GCA_903632075.3 Acanthosepion pharaonis
TTGTTCATTCCACAGGATTTTATATATTGTAAAGTACACTAAAGGGAGCTTTTCTCATTGATAAATAATTGGTCCATCAGGTGCCTTCTGTTCCAGTAAATATTGTTTTCATGCAAAACGCAGTCAAATGACCACATGTTTACATGTGAAAATATTTCAGATTATTATATTTAAATATAACTTTCTTACCAATGGAATACAAAGGGAATGAAGATGCATCAACAGTGTACATGGCATTTGCATGTCCTAATTGTAAAGGTTTGAAATGGTGAAACTATGGAATGTAGTTCATATGATTTTTAATTTTATGTTTGCTCTGCTTTTAGTGTTGATCAATGCTGTTTTAGTTCAAAACAGTAAATTTCTTCAATTTCAAAATATTTATTTTCAATTATTTTTAGCTTATATATCAATGGATAATTATTTTGTACTTGCATTGTACTTATGTCAAGAACATAAATATTGTGGACATTTTTCATGTATGTTTGTGTGTGTGAATATATATATATATATATATATATATATATACAGAATATCATGAACCCTGGGAAACATAAATATATAGGTATTTAAAACAAAGGGGATAGTTTTAAGTCTATAAATATACCATTGGTCTAGAAGTTTTCTCAAAAGGTTATACCCACTATAAAATACCCATAAAAGTCCAAGAAATTCTAGCAAAGGTTAAAATTCTAAGAAGCAATCACAAAGCAACAATACTGGATTTATTTCCATAATTTCCATATAGTTAGGAACGGAGAGCACCCCACCTGGTAGTAATTCATTAGCAGGTCATTCAGTGGTCTATTTCTGACCTATCAGCATTCATTCAGGTCACTGGTCTGTCACTATCTGTTCACACTTTGGCCCTCAGACCATTAGTCTTCATCCCTTGAGCCTTATTTCCAGTACTTAGCCACACCACAGTTACAATGTGTGTCTGCAAGGAATCAAAGAAATTTTCAGAAGTCAGGGTCACTGGCCTGTTTCCATCTTCTGGTCAACAATGCTGTTTCACTTTCAGATAATATTTCACTTACCATATTGTCGCATATAATAGCTCATTTCAGGGGCTAAGCAAGTTCACTAGAGCTATCAGTACTCTTGGTTATCACAGATTTTTCAAGTACTGACTGCAATGAACATCATGAGTGAAAGTCATCTATACCTGCTTATATTGATGCCAAGCCAAGCAACAAATTTATTTTTTTTAATTCTATTCATTATCATTCACACATATCGCTATCAACAGTGCCTCTTACCTCTTACTCTGTAACACTCTACTTATAGTGGCTCTTGAGCCTTGTACATAGTGAATATTACTGTAAAAAAAATAGTGGATCACCTGCATTCCTTTTTTATTCAATTGATGATATGCAAGTTCCACTTGAACAGCTTCTTGGCATGAAATGCTACTAATGGAACTTAATCCCAACAGGATGCTTCTCCAATCAAGTCTATGGATAACCAGCTTCTTACCTCTTACTCTGCACGCTCAACCTCAAGTGGCTCTTGGGCCTTGTGCAAGGAGAATATTTGTTATGGGAACTTACCTATAACAATAATGGACTCTTCCTGACACTATAAATACTGCGCCTCTCAAGAGGTATAATGAATGAATGGTGTAATGAGTCGAGACAATATTAGTTCACTCTAAACCAGACGGACAGTCATTACTAACACCTTCAACTTCTTGTAATATATTTTTGTTATTCTACTGTTGTGTTCGTGTTGTTCTTCCTTGGTTCTAACCTTGGACCATAACTGTGGTGCGAGGATATTGGACCATAACAATATTACTGTAAAAAAAAGTAAACAAATTTGTATTAAGCAAATATGTACTTTTTGAAAGTTGAATTGACCATAAAGTTTTACTTAAAAATAAGAAACAAAATAGTAAATATTCAATAAATATTTCATCTGTTTTCAGAGCTAAAAGAGGTCCTCAAAAGACTTTTTGCCAAATCTTGTCAAAGTTGACAATATGTGTAACAGCTTTATTTTTTGCTGCAACTGCTTTGTTATGTATGGATAAAGTCTTTTGCACAAATACTTACTCACCCACTCTGTTCTTAGTTAGCCACGATGACAAGTTAGTGACAATGTCTAGAGGCAATAGAGCAAAAACATAAGAAAAAGTGGATACATGCCTTTCTCAAGGTTATTAGCATAAAGCAGCTTCAGTTAGAATATCAACTCAATTTGCAGATGCTGTTTTCTGTTTTGATAACCATTAAGCCACCATAAAATGCCAAATATCAAAAGACATTTACAAATAAATCATGTACTTAAATATTTCTATCCCTGTTTCTTTGTCCCATTAGTTTCAAAGTGGCTGCTGATTCTCCATGTGCCAATATCTTGATTTCCTACTGATTCTTGCTGGTTTGAACTAACATTTCTTTATATTTTTCCCAATTCTTCAGCTGTGCAATATCTGGTTTTCATCAGGAGGTCCATTTAACTTTTGTTCTGGGAGATGTCATTAAAATATTATTTTAATATCATCATAATTTATGAAAACTTCTGAAGTTAACATCAAACCATTTAGCATAAATCATAAAAGAATGTCATATTTTACTAAGCATGCATAATACTGTCTGAATTTCTGGGATGAGGAGATCATTATTTACATTACTTGCTATCAAATTAATATCCTTATCTTGATTGATATTATCACAGCATTTAGTGCAGACTCAGTAGAAACTGGATGAGAATAACTGAACAGTACTAAGAACTATACAAGATATCCCTAGTCATGGCTAACATAACAAGAACAATTGACTCTTGTAAATCTTTGTTGATATTATCACATTTAGTGAAGACTTAGTAGATACAGACTAAGCAATAACTGAGCAGTACTAAATAAGACCTAGACAAGAATATTCCTAGTCATGGGTAACAGAACAAGAACAATCGAGATTAAATAAAGTGATCAGTTTGAAATTCCCTAAAAATTACATAAACAAGGCAGGATGGCACAGCTGTCAAAATGTTATGATAATAACAAAGAATGTTAGTCCATATACAAATAATAATGTACAAAAATGAAATAGAAAAATGAAACATTATTCATATTATTTACACTTGGATTATTGTCCTCATCTTTGATATCATTATTACAAAGATGAGGACAATAGTCTGTGTGTAAATAACGTCAATAAATAAACCATAACACTTATTGAAGTTGTAAGAATAAATTCCATCATATCTTATTATGTGAGCCAAAGTTTTCATAAGATCAGACAATATTTCAAAAATATTGAAAATAAAATAAATAAATCATGCAAATTTCAGTTAATAATAATAGCTATTTTTGTAACTTATTAACTGGTATGAGATTTAATTTTATAACTTATAAGTTGTTGACCATATTCAAAAATATATATATATATATATATATATATAAACATATACACACATATATAAAAGTACATATATACCTACATATATACATTCACACACACATATATATATATATATACACATACATATATACACATACATAAACACACACACATATATATACACACATACTCAATATATATATATATATATATATATATACACACACACAAACACAGGAATATACATGCACACATATATAGACACATGTATGCACACATATATAGACACATGTATGCACACATATATACATATACCATATATAAATATACAAACACATGAATATACATATATAGATGCACACATGCACACACACACACATGAATATACATATATACATGCACAAATATATATACACATGCACACACACACGAATATACATATATACATGCACGCACATATATACACACACACACACAAATTTACATATACAATCACATGTGTATATATATATATATATATATATATATATATATATATATATATATACATGCACATATAGACATACAAAAACACACACATATATACACATTCACACATGTATACACATATATATATATACATGCATATATACATATATATATATATATATAACATATAGACATATAAACACACACATATATATATATATATATATATATATATATATATACAAATGTATACATACACACATATTCACACATACAGATATATATATATATATATATATATATATATATATATATATATATATATACACACACATATACACACATATACTCACAATATATGTTTACACACACATATAAACACATGAATATATTTTTAAATAAAAACAGACCATTTTAAGGTTCCATGTCATATATTATTTCGCCACAGCCCTTTTAAAGGACTGCGGATCATCAGACTTTACTTCCAAACAAAAAATGAAAAGAAAATTTACACATTTTTGACGGGCCGTATTAAACATATGTAAATTAACGAAGTGAGGAAGTGAGGGGAGAGAGAGAAGACATGAGTGAGTTAGCATTTAAATGGTTAACTTAATGGAAGTTATATATTGATATCGAAGGGGTAGAGAAGAGAAAACCCATAGAGAGAAAAAGAGAGAAGCAAGTCATGAGAGAAGGTGTCACTAATTTTCTTTGTAAAAAAAAAAAAAAAAATAAAAAATGCTAGAAACAGGCACTGTTATTTTGTTTTACTTTGAAAGTGTTATTTTGGGGGTTCATAAAGATTATAATGTTTGATATAAATTTGAATGTCCCTAAACTGTCTACAAATAATTTAATTTGATGTTTGTTAGTGATTTAAATTTTTTTTAAATTTTGGGGATTTTCTATGAAATAGTTGATTAGAAAAATATTCATAGAAAGTACATTAAAAGAATAAAATTTTCTTTTAAAATATAAGTTTACTTTTAGTAACCTTTTTTTAATCTCTTTAGAAAATTTTATTATTGATTATTGAGTTGACATCTCTATCCATTTGAATTTTGTTCATGAATTTAACTCGTGACTGTTTCTAGATAGGTAATCTCTTTTACTTAAATTTTAGTTAAGTTAATATGGTGTAATATTTGAAGGTAATATTAAAGATCTTGCTCTATCATATACTGTATACACAGCCATGCAAATATCACATATGCACACGTTCCTTTACATGTGCAATCACTCATACAGGTACCCATGTGCCGATATACACAGGTAACTTCATGTATTAACACCTACCTAAGTATCAAAAATTTAAATATTTTATCATCAATAATGATTATTAAAGGGTAATATATTTCAATTTAAATTAAATTATCAATAAAATTTCCTCCATATTATAAAGAATTTTAAACTCACACTTCAAATTGGAGAATATTAAATGAGAAAATGAAATAAAACACTAATAACAGGACTGTATCCATAGACATACATATCCATATATATACATATATTCATATATACACATAAGTTAACTGTTTAAATGTGTCAATGTCTGCTAACTCACTCATGTCTTCTCTCTCCCCCCTCACTTTGTTAATTTACATATGTTTAATATGGCCCATCAAAAATGTGCAAATTTTCTTTTCATTTTTTGTTTGGAAGTAAAGTCTGATGATCCGCAGTCCTTTAAAAGGGCTGTGGTGAAATAATTTATTACATGGAACCTTAAAGTGGTCTGTTTTTATTTAAATTATTTGCTCTGGATTTACATTGAGCTCTCTGGATTTTATCCTCCTTAGGTTTACCCATACGGATTACCTAGTTTTTCATAAACTAACTAACTAACTAACTAACTATATATATATATATATATATATACTCGACTCTCCCATCGAATTCAACGTATAAGGGTCAAGCAGATCAGTTCCTAGGAACCGACAGCCCAACACCGGCACATGAGATTTCATTATAGTGGTGAAGGTTTCATGCAGGACCATCCACACTTTTTGAAGAGCCAAATACAGAGACCTACATGCCACAAGGTCCCCAAACGACCCTCAGCAGGTTTTGAATTCGGAGTTGTCCTTCTCCTAGACCAGTTGCCATCCAAGACTATAAAACCCAGTCTCTCCTGCTATTTACCCATAGCTAGAGGGAAAAGAAGAGGATTCACACCATTCCAAAGGGTATTAGCACGTAAGTGAATGTAATAAATTCGACTGGAATTCAAACTTGGCTCCCTGATTCCTCAATCCAAGCCGCTATCCATTACTCCACCGTGCCTCCTCACACACACACACACATATATATATATACATATATATATATATATGCACACACACACACACACGTGCCTCCTCATATATATATATATATATATATATATATATATATGCGCGCGCACACACACACACACATATATATATATATCTGAGTAGACACCAAGTCTGTTTCTGGCTTGAAGACCATATTCAAGCATGAAACAGATTGTTTAGACTCAGTGTTTACCTCAGTGTTCACTCTTATATATACACACATATTCTATATCTGATATTGAGTAATTTACATAATATAGCATACCTTAAAACTATATTTTTATCATATGTTACTCAGGAATTAATGGATTTTATTTTTAATCAACCATTATTTCTTATTATTCTAAATGTTATTGTTTTGTTCAAGTATGTTCGACCATTGCAGTTATTATCAAGAACCAATGTCTTTGTCTACATCCTGCTATTTTTGGGGAAGCTGAAAGTTTGAAATAGTCTAACATGTTGTCATGTGTAATGTTATTAAGAACAAAGCTGTACATAAAGAATCCAATTTATTTCTTTATTTTATTTATTAATTTGTATTTTCCTTATACTAATATAATATATATGCACATTAATTATATCATATGCACTTCAAGAGATAATCTCCTGTGGTGAATGATATTTCATTTAATATAGGCTTTTTTATTTTATGCTATAATAGCTTCTTGGGTTTTGAGTCATTCCTTGCATTGTGTGCTGTATAATATTTTGGTATTATCCACTAATATTTGTCTTATGTTGATAGTTGTACTTTGGTCATTCATGATATGCTGGTCAATGTTTTGACAGGTGACATGTCAGTCTGTGAGAGATGTGGTGTATATGTACCCAATGTAAGTATTTAATGTTGTTTTTTTATTATTGCAATCTGCGAGGGGACATGAGAATTTATAGACAACATTATTTTTACATAGGGGCAGATTTTTGAGGTCTTTGTTGTTGGTAATAATTAAATTAGATGTTTTAGACTTTTTATAATAGATGACAAATATTTGGTGTTTGTTGGATGATATGTATCAGTTAATTATGTTTTTAATTGCTTTCTGGTTATAACAAAATAAGTTAATGGTGTGTTTATTTTTGTTTGCATCAGGAAGAATCCTGAATCTTGCATTCAGGCTAATTTTATTTATTCAATCGACAACATGGTTAGAGAATTATTGTTGATTAGAGTTTGTTTAATGTTGCTTAGTTCCTTATAGAATAAAATGTCCAAAGAAGAAATTACTTTGGCCCTGCAAATCATGATTTTTATAATAGCTATTTTGTATTTGTGAAGACATTCACTTTTTTTAGTTAGAAAATGAGTTTCTGATAGTTGTTTTTTTGTAAAGAGAGGTGGTAAAGTTATGGCTGTTAGCAATGCATTACAGAAAGGGATTTTCCTTAATAAAGAGTAAGCGTTATTCTCGAAGATTTCTTTCAGTTGTTTTATTTTTTGTTATCTGTTTGTTAATATGTATTTCAAACTTACAGCTTCCCAAAGAATACCAGGATGTAAACAAAGGAATTCTAACTACCACATAGATGCTGCATTGGATCTTGATAATGACTGTGATGGTCAAAATTACTTATGAACTTCAGACAATTTATCCACAACTCCAAACACATTAACACCTAATTTAAAAATTGGTAAAAATATAATAAAATCTTAGAGACAGAACTTGTCAGTTCATTTTAGACAAACTTATTTAAATGAATGCTTGCTGCCTGTATATATATATGTGTGTGTGTGTGTGTGTGTGTGTAATTATTAACATTTTTCATTTTATATATATATATATATATATATATATATATACCAGAAGTAACAGCAAAATTGTCCAAATCATGTTACAGCATGAGATAATTGTCCATCCCACAAAATGTTTAATATCTAAAAAAAACACTAAACTAATTGAGTTTGTTTTTTCCAGGTTTTCAAATAAGGCATTTAGCCATCTTGACACCATTTGCCATAAGAATTACTGAAAAACCTTTTGAGTTATTCAGCTAAAAAGAGAACAATTTAAAATCACTTTGTGTCAGACCCACTGTCTTCTCAACTGAGCAATGGTGAGAGGAAAAATAATTCAGGCTTTCAGAAATGGTAACAACATTTATACTCTGGTTTCCATTTTCAAGGTCTATTCAAGAACCATCAAGAGAACAGTGAATAAGTTTTAAAAAGAAGGAACAGTAGAGAGGAAAACTAGATCAGGAAGTCACAACAGCAAGAGGGATCATCATTTCAACTTAGAGCTAAATATATTCTTATTGTTCAAAGTAGAGTGCAATAATGTTATAAAAACCCTGGAAAATTCTAGTAAGACATCTTTCATCATTTCTGCAATACAACGGTTCAAAGCTTAATCCAACAATTGAACAATTTTGCTTTGCAGGATTTAGACAATTTTGCTGTTACACCTGGTATATAATTTCAGAAGAGAAACAAGATATTGTAAAGCTATTGAGTGATAGGAACTCAACATTGGAAATTGTGACAGTTTTGAACAGAGATCAAAGAAGTATCAAAAAGAAATTGAAAACATTAACAAGAATAGGAAAAATACTGTTGGAATATCAAAAAAGAGATTTCAGAAAAATTAAAAAGGTAATGGATTGACCAACAAGAAAATATTTGAGGAAGCTGTTGTTATGAATGCAAACAGATAGAACAAATTTAAATATAAAATATGGCTAACAACTTGAAAGCAAACAAACTACTATCTTTCAGTAAACATCAAAGAGAATAGCATAGGTTGGGTAAAGTACATGAAAATGGATTTCTCATGAGTAATTCCTAGTGATAAATATAGATCTTCTTTTGGAGAGCCTAATGGCTAAGAAAAAGGTTAGAAATAGTCAAGTAACACAATTTAGAAGACAACAGTGGAGAGGTGGAGCAATCCATTCACAACAATAGCAAACTATTGCTTGCTTTGATAAAACAAATTTCAAAGACACCAAACTGATAGAACAGCACCTAGCTTCTCCAGATATCACTCTAGCAGAAATCTTATCATCTATCATTAAGCGATGTATATAAGAATAAAAAATAATATCCATGCAAAGAATATCTTTAAGACATAATTAAAAAAAGGTGCTGCATGTTAAATGGTAATGGTAATATTAGCTGTTTCCCTATAAGGAAACATTTAGCATTCATTGACTGAGCAGGCAGTATTGCTTTCAATTGAAATTTATAAAATCTTTCTCTTAAAACAATTTTTTAGAAAAACATTTTCTCAAGTCCAGTATTGATTGTAGGAGGGTTCCTTTGTAACCTTTTATTTGAAGTAGTATGGAATGTTAATATCTTAATTATATCATTATTTGCTTTTCTAGTTACATGTGCTATCCATTTTATTTTATTTTATCCATGCTGCTGTTAGTGATGTGGTTTCTGTTCTTAATTTGTGATTCTGTAGCAGGTTTTACTCTGGCTTTACTTGCTCAAAGCTTTTTTTCTCTTCTCCACTTATCTTACGAAATGACTGTATACAGCTAAAGCCAAAACAGAAGTTAACAAGACCAATGAAACAAAGTGATAAAGGAATCTATATTAATAGGTAAAATAATAAATTAATAATTTATTCTCTTATAACGTGGTATTATATTAACTAAATATATTTCTATTTTTATGTTTTTGATTTATTTATAAATAAAAATTTATGTTGAACTTGCAAAACAAGTCAATATTTTTAATGAGGGTAGCTGAAAACTCAAAGGACATATTTTTAACATTAATATAAACAGTTCCTAAAAGATTTACTAAAATCAGTTATTTAATACCAATTTTACTATGAAAATATTACCTTACATGAAATCTGACATTGTTGGCTTAAAATTAAATGTATTATTGCCAACTGTATAGCCTACAACAACGTAAGATCTCCCAAGTGATAAAAACATTAGAATAAATGCATTTACATTCTCAAATTAAATGTATCCTTTATTGCCTATTTAAAATCAGGTTTCTGGTTCTTTCTAAAATCTTTTGCATACTCTTTTACTCTTAGTAACCTTTTTGTGTCTCAGTGACATTGTTGCCTTGATTGGGGAGAATTGATTAAAAAAATTATAAAATCAACATGATAAATATAATTTATCTCTTGCATGATATTAGGGATTGTATTAATCTTCTCTGTAACCAAAGTTATTGACAAAAGGAAATTTTATCAGTGGATAGTGTATTTTTCTAAGTGTTTATGTGTGCTTATTATTACTCATGAAAAAATAACATTTACATGAATTTGCATCAGTTAATATATTATATTATTTTTAAATTCTGTTATTAAGATAACACTTGTTTGTTTTCAGTGTCAATAAATATGCTATCATAATAATGGAATTTCTCATTACACAGTATTGAAATCAGGTTGGTAAAGATCTAAAGAGTGAATCTTGCTACAAAGAATTTCAATTGTTTTCTCTCGCTCTCTCTCTCTCTCTCTCTTTATATATATATATATATATATATATATATATATATTTAAAAAATTCGGATTTTATCTCGATATAGAAACCAATTTGAAAATTACCAACTATCTAGATATTACGTTAAATTTACAAAATGGCACAATATCCCCGTATAAAAAAGAAAATCAAGAACCCCAGTATTTACACATAAAAAATCAAATCACCCAGCCCATATTATAAGGCATATTTCTAAAAATATTGGGTATAGACTTTCTACTAATTCCTCCAATAGGGACATTTTTGAGGCCAACAAAATAAGTTATGAGCAAGCCCTAATTAAGAGTGGACATAAAAATAAATTAGAATATATAGACAATCACAACATTACTCGGAATAAACATAGTAATAGGCAAAGAAAAATTTTGTGGTTCAATCCTCCTTTTAATTTAGTGGTAAAAACTAAAATTGGTAAGATATTTTTTAATTTACTGGAGCAACATTTCCAAAAAAAAAACTGAGTTACATAAAATATTTAACAAAAACAATGTAAACCTTAGTTATTGTTGTATGCCGAACGTAGGGACTATTATAAATGGATTGAATAAGAAAAAAACTAGGAATGATCCACGTAGTAATCCTCCTACTTGTAATTGTAGAAACAAAAACATCTGTCCATTACAGGAAAATGCCAGCAAGAATGCATGGTGTATCAAGTGAAAATTTACAAAAATAGTGAGGATACTAACCCTAAAACATACATAGGTGCTACTCAGGATAAATTTAAAAAAAGATATTATAACCACACGAGTAGTTTTAAGAACGCATAAAAATTAAACATAGTACCACGCTATCTACCTACGTATGGAAAACCAAACAAGAAGATAATATAGACCCCATCCTTAAATGGGAAATATTAAAAAATGCCCAAAAAAATATAAAGCAGGCCATAAATTTTGCAAATTATGTGCTGAGAAGAAATTAGCCATAGCTTTATATGATCAACCTAACCAGCTATTAAACTCTAAAACTGAAATCCTTAATGTATGTAGACATAAAAAATCTTGGCTACTAAATTAGACGTTTTCCGTTATTGACTTTCCACCTTGAGGATTTTTTTTTTTTTGTTGAATAAATATTTACCCCCCACTTAGGTTGTGTTTGTTTGTTTTTTTTTTGTCACGTGGTATGATTTTAGCTATCACCTATAAATATGTGTTTCTCTTTGCCTTGTTAGCCAAACTTTCCTTGATGATCCATTTAGGTGAAACCTAGGTAGGTTTGTCTGGCTCACTAGGTGTATCTATATATATATATATATATATACTTTTGAATATTTTAGTAGACATACACTTATGTGCTAGATAATTTTTCTCACCAGAATCTATCATATTTATAAGTCTACCATTTGTCTATGCTTAGAATATTGCTGCCATATCTGGTCTGCTTCACCTGCTGTATTTTTAGAAAACCGTGATAAAATCCAAAGAAGAATCTGCAATGTTATTGTTCCTGACCTGGCATCTTAGATTCAGTCACTTTCCCACTGCTGTAATTTAGCTTCCCTGTGCCTTTGTCTATAAATACATTCATGGTATTTGTTCTAATGAACAATTGATTCCTAGACATTATGAATTATGCACAGTACTTGGTTGGCAGCAAGGTCTCATCATTTCACAGTTGAAATGACTAGATATAACCGAGTTTTATGCTAACAGTTTCTCCTATCACACTTCTTACTTATGGTAATCTCTTTTGGCTTCCCAGTCATGTTTGATCTTCAATAATTTAAATGCAATATCAATCATTATCTTCTGTCTTCTTAATTTGTTCTTTAATAATCTTTTTCTTTTTCTTATAGTCTTTTCCACTCAGTAATCCCATGTCTTAGTGGCTTTTTTGCCCTACTTCAGTTTGTTGAAGTTGTTTGACTACACATGTACATAAACGAGAGATGCTAGTAGTAACAAAATTTTTGAATACATCACATATTTCATCAACAATTATTATTATATCATATCATATATATATATATATATATATATATATGCTGCTCTGATAATCTTGAACGCATAATAAAAAAACACAATAATAAGATCTTGAACAAACCCCCATGTCAAAACAGTATTAATAAAAATTCTGCACTTAAATCAGACGATAAAAGGGAAAAATTATGTAACTGTAGAAACCCAGAAGACTGCCCATTAGAAAATAAATGTTGTATTAATTCTGTGGTATACCAATGTACTATTTCATCCACAGTGAGCCCTAGCACTAATATGATATACATTGGGTCCACGAAGAATAATTTTAAAGATAGATGGAGGCAGCATAAGTGCTCCTTTAATAATATAAACAAACAAAATCAGACTTCACTATCAAAATATTTTTGGCACCTGAAGTAAACAAATAAGACACCAAAAGTTAAATGGAAAATTATTGACAAGGCTAGAATATGTAAAGCTTGGGATGACCCATGCCCTTTGTGCCTCCATGAAAAATTGCACATTATTAAACTTCTAAATAATAATAATCTATTAAATAATAGACACGAGTTAACGGTTTTTTGTAGGCATCATCAGATTTTTGGTTTGAATTATTAGATGAAAAAAAATTTATATAACTTGTTTAACAAATAGCCCAATCATCAGATTCATAGTAGGAATAATTAACTACAAACATGCATACAACATAACACACTTCATAATCCATAGCCTAAATTAGTAGTTTAAATACCTTACATATAAGATAACCCTTTATGAAGTCGTCAAAAAACAAACGTTACTAAAGTTTTTCTTTTTTTATATGCACAATTCCCTTTCATAATAAAATAAAATAAATAAATAAATCTCCATAGACAAGCAAACTAGACGATGGCCAATACATCTTCCGTTTCATTTTTGACACCCCCACCTTTCCCCGACTTGACACCTTGAAAGTATCTCTATACCGCTACTTATTATAAACACCCTACACTCGCCTACCCAATTTAGACAATTCACCATAGCTGTTACCATGGGGATTTTGATTTCAATTTTAAAACAAGTAAATTTCAGATATACGTTATTCAACAAAATTTCGCTTGAAGATGGAACGGAGCCCATTTTACTTTCAACTCAATTTAATTTAAAGGATTATATTGAAGTTTTCGGCTCTTGTTTTGAAACATGAGACCTCTTATGTAGCGATTTGGAATCATATTTTAAATAAATAATTATATTTATGCTCTACTTTTGTATTGAGCACTATTTTTTAAAATAATAACTAAAATACTAAGGGACTTTGGATTATTTACCTAACCAGTTCCTTCCTATTTTCTATATTTTCACATATATATATATATATATATATATATATATATATATATATATATATATATATATATATATAATTGTTTATACTTTTTACACCCCAGACCATGAATGAGATTCCAGCAATCATCAGGGGTAAATGTTGATAGAAATCATATCAATTGGGTCAATTTATACCTTACCCAGATTCCATGGATTTTCATATGCAGCTTCCCTAGTATGGAATGTGGAAGAATAAACAATTTTATTATTTATTTATATATATGAGCTATGTCTTTTGGCATTTAGTCCTTGTGCTTTAACTATTGGTAAGCATTTTGTACACTTTCCTAGTATGCATATATATATATATATATATATATATATATATATATATATATATGAGAGAGAAAAATTTTTGATATCAATAACACCTTTGGTCAGTTTTTGACCTTATTTTGAAGTCTGCAAAATTAAAATGCAGAAAGCTCAACTGACAATAACTCTCGCTCTCTATAATGTAACAGAAACCAAGCCAGAGTTTCCTAGCAATACGTTTGAGAATTTAATACCATATCACATGAAAATGATGAAAGTAACATGAAAAATATATTTATAGGTAATTAATAATCGATTAGCAAACATTAAATCATTTTCAAGCAAAATGAATTAACTCCAAAAACATACTTATAAATCATTAAAAGTTGATTAATAATTGTTATTTTTTTATTTCAATATGAATTTACATCAGTCTCAGAATTTAATAGAAATATTGATAAATATTTCTTTATTAATCAAACACCACCTCTGAGCTTGTTTTTTTTTTGAGTTATTTTTATTACATTTTTAATATTTTCCAATGTAGATATTTTCTTCTTAAATTTAATATACATTACATAATTGCTATCAACTTGTCTGTTCATCTCATAAACTAACTGCTTGTAACAAAATAACCATCATCCATCAACTTGCTTTAAACATGTTCAAATTCCATGAGAAATGGAACCATTTACTTTGCAAAGCATGGAAATCTCTATAAAATCTGCAGAAATTAAAATTATCAATAGCCACTTCAATAAAGATTGATGTTTGCAGTCCAAAGCATTAATCTGGTGAATAAGAGAATGGATGATTCTTCTTTTATGGGCCATGTCCCCTCAGGTCATAGGTAATCATGGATCTCCACAACTTTTTCTCCCTTTGCTAAATTCTCTGCTCCCCTGTTCCACCATCCATTCACATTTTCATCACCTTGCTGCTGCCTCCTCCTATCTCTCTTGCCCTCAATATGCCCCATGAGTGTTAATTTTTCCAAGTCCTCCTTCTTCATGATAGGTCCAAGGAATTTCAGCTGTCCTTTCCAGATTTTGAGTATAAGACTTTAAGACTTCCCCATTGACTACTCACTCCATCCATGGAATTTTCGGTATTCTTTTGTAATTCATAAAAACACATGGAAGATACTTTACAAATTTAAGTGCGGTACGAGATCGACAGTTTGGTCTTATTATTCTACATTTGGAACAGCTGTAAGTTCTATACTAAGTTTATTCTATTCACACTTCTAGATTGTGGAAATCTCTACTGTCTTCTTGCTTTCCAGTCAACATTGATTTTCAAAAATTTGAATGCAATGTCAATTGTTATCTTTAGTAATGTTAATTCCTGTTCATTTATTGTTTCTGCTTCTTAATAATGTTTCTCCTTTTCTTATATTCTTTCACACTTTCTGCATCTTAGTGGATTGCTTGGGAATGAAATGATTAAGAAAAAAAAAGAAACTTTAAGTTTTCATGTCGGTAAAATTTACAATTTTATAATAAATAACTTCATTTTCAAGGGTTATTTGGTGCATAGACACTCTTTTTCCTGAATTAATTCTTTCTTTGGGCTTTGGATAAAAGTAAACACTGTCTGGTTGTGTTTATTTATAAACACCTGACCCTGATAGAAAAGGTCAAAATACCATGGAAAAATAGAGTTTGGGAAAGAGATTGTGTTTTGGAATGTCTAGCCTTGAGAAATGTGCATTTGTAAAAAGATTATAGAAATTCAATTGAGTTCAGGACCCTTGAGCATAAAAACTGGTGAACACGTTTCCAGGAGGCATTTCTTGCTTTGTAGCAAAGCAACTTGTAAACATATTAAATTTTAATCATTCTGTAGCATGTTTTGCAAAAGAGAAAACATGTTTTTACAGAATGTAATATTTACAATTCACATAATTCATTTCCATCTTTGCTTGTGTCAGTCATTATTAATTTATACCATATGTGAGTACCATAGCTTTTAACCTATTTATATTTTTCGTTATTTCCATAAAGCTGATCCAGACACTTATTTCAAGTTACAGAATCATCAGTCTCCAAAGTTGTTTTCATGATAATTACTTACATTATTTACAAAATTAAAATCCTTCGATATAGTTGATTATATACTCACATACATAATCACATATAATAATGAACAGTATGATTGTTTTTCTGTCTGTGTTACAAAATGCACAATCTGGACAAAAATGGCAAACTCTACGGTAATGATCAGAACTTTGTCGACCTGAACAGAGTGGGGATGGTTTGAACTCCATGGGTATAGAATCATGACAGTGATGGATTGTCTTTGTTTAAGTTTTGATATGACTAAAAAAAACACACACACCAAAACAGGCAAAAGTTTGTGGCATTAGAAAAGTCTCTGATGCCTTACTCTCCTAAATTCTTTTATGTGACATGATTTTAGCAGAAAGACAAACCACCATATGGAAAGAATGCATAGCCGACCAACCTATTGGCATCTGTTCTTGCTATCTCTCTGTTACTTCCTCCAAGAAACAATGCCCACAACATTTCCCCTGATATAAAGTGAGCAAAAAGAAACCTGAAGAAAACTATCATTAATTGAGACTGTTGATCCAGCATAGGGTCCTTACTGAAGAATACCTGAGACACTACTAGAATTCAGAATGATAAACTGTAACTCTTGTCAAGCTAAAGTAAATAGAAATAAAAAATAATAACAAATGAATCCTGGTTTGATGGAGATAAATCAGTAAGTAGTATATCTGGTATGCCAGTGTTCTGATGCTTGAACAGCATGGTAAAATTAATCTGCAATTACTGATAATATATTGACTTTTGGCTAAGGGCTAGGAAATAACACTAATCTGACATAGAACATGTAGATACTCTGATACTAGGTAAAAGTGCTGACCAATGTATAAAATAATTCTCTAATTTTTTATGGGTACTATGTAGATATAAAATTCTGTCATCATATAGAAATTAACCTTAATGATTATATAGGCAAAAACCTGCTGAATGACTTGGCTGAAATACTTGCATATTTCTTCTCAATGCTAGTAACCAATGTATCTATATAAAATTTCAGATATTTTAAAACGTTAGCTCAGCTAACTGACATTTATTAATGTAAATTACAATTACTTGAGGAGTCCAAATTGGAACCAAGATCAAATTATTTGAGCATATTGTAACTATCATACTCATTCTAAATAATTTGCTACAGTAGTATATTATTTCTGTCATGAGAAACTGAGCAATTTATTAATTATTAACTTTTATTAATTATTAAATCATATATAAAATTGTGACTTAAGCATCATAAAATTAATACAAAATGATACTGATTTTGAAAATGATTATAACTTATTAAAACACAGATTTTCAAGTTGCCAAACTAGAAAGGACAAATCTGTGTTGGTGTTGCACAATTTTGCCTCGCCAGAGTAGTGTATCTTGTACTATTTGTCTTCTGAGCCATCTGGCAGTTTAAGTCATCTGCTTCCTTAAATTCTCTTTTGATGACATGATGCCTCAGGCAAAAGAAGAAAGAAGGTTTGCTCTTTGCCTAGAGGCTACAGCTGCTTAGCCTTGTCAAAATTTATTCAACTGGATATATTGTTCTTTAAGTTTTTCAGCAACTAAAGATTTATAGAAATTTGATCAACAGAATATGTAAATATGAGTAACATCCAAATGACCAAACACCTGTTCATTTTCTATCTAAATTTCTGGGATGAGGATTTATCATTATTTACATGTGAACTATTGTTCTCATCTTTATTATTATTATCATAATGTTTCCATCATTGTGCCCTCCAGCCTTCATCAGATGCTTGCCAATCTGGGACGTTTAGTGGGTTAAAACCATTGGTTTGTGAATTTGGTGACATAGTAATTGTGAGTTCAATCTCTCAACTGGTCAGTACTAAATAAAAATTAGATGAGATATCCTTAGACATGTTCAGTAGATTAAGAACAATCTACCTTTGTAGATAAAGGGTTCAGTTAGAAATTCCCTGAAGTTTACCTGAATTGACAACTACCTGATGAAGGCCAGAAGACAAAACATCCAAAATGTTGGGCTAACAACAACAAAAATGAGGTCAATAGTCCACATATAAGTAATGCCAATAATTTGTTTATTTATTTCTTATTGGAATGGTTTGTTGGTGAGGCAGTGAGTTTTTCAGTGCCCCCCCCCCATTGTAAGTAACTTTTTATATTAAGTTTTTGAATTGGCTTGAAATCAAGAATTTACTTTTTCTTTTGGGTGGGAGATAGATTTGTAAGGAAGAGCTGCTGAAAATGCATCTTTTCCACTTTCGTTTTACCAGACATCAGTATATTATGTAGAAGACTCATTTCCATCAAGTATTTTTTTAAAAATATTAATCAGGATGATACTTTCTGTAAGATCAGCTGTTTATCTCAACAGACAATTTAAATGTTGTTAACATGTTCAGTATCATGCAATACGAATATGCATCTTATGGCATGTTTTAAAGGTTTGAATATCTAATGTTAACATTAATAATGGTAATATAGGCTATTTCCTTATAAGGAAGCACTTAGCATTCATTGACCAAGAAGCCAGTGCTACTTTTGGTTGAAATTTATAAAATATTTCTCTTTTTTTATTTATTGATTGATTCATTTTCTACAGTTTACTTTGCAGGTTTGAAGCAGTGTGAAACGTCAACATCTTATATCATTTTCTCGAATTACATGTGCTATATATTTTAGTTGGTGCTGTTGATGGTCCTCTAGTGATGTGGTTTTTGCTATTTGCTACAGTTCTTTGTGATTTTGTAATGCCAGTCTGTAAGTTTTAAAGAAGAATGGTCCTTGCTAAGACCTACAGGCTTCCTTCACTCAAAGACATTTTTAACCATTGATATGAGAAAAATGAATGTGTTAAAATCATGCATGTTTATCAGGTTGGTAAGAGAACATAGATGAATTCATAAAACAAGGTGTAATTATATCATTTTGAGGTTAAATAAAAGCTAGATCTCTGTCTAATTGGTACCAGCCTAAGATCCAAAGACATTAACAGTGATAGAGAAGACAAAGTATAAAAAGTGATAAATGACTAGTTATGAAAAACTAAGTCTGTTTACTGAACAAAAAAAATGGAAATGTAAATCCCCAGGATGAAAAAGTATTAGATTAATACTTTAAGTAATAAAAGACAGATAAAGAATGGAATAACCTAAAGAAGAAATAAAATCCTTTATCAAATAACATGTTCTGTCATGTCTCATTGTTTAGAGAATAGAATGTTATTCTATTCATAAAGAATGGAATAACCTAAAGAAGAAATAAAATCCTTTATCAAATAACATGTTCTGTCATTGTTTAGAGAATAAAAATGTATTCATTGTTTAGAGAATAGAATGTTATTCTATTCATAAAGAATGGAATAACCTAAAGAAGAAATGTTATTCTATTCATAAAGAATGGAATAACCTAAAGAAGAAATAAAATCCTTTATCAAATAACATGTTCTGTCATGTCTCATTGTTTAGAGAATAGAATGTTATTCTATTCATAAAGAATGGAATAACCTAAAGAAGAAATAAAATCCTTTATCAAATAACATGTTCTGTCATGTCTCATTGTTTAGTGAATCTCATCCATTTAAGAATGGAATTCTCAAATAAAAATTTTTTTATCAAATAACATGTGTTACATTATCATTGTTTAGAGAATAGAATGTTTTTTCATAAAGAATGGAATGACCTAAGAAGAAATAAAATCCTTTATCAAATACCACACTACATTTGATAGAGTTTTAAAGAAAAATCAGTCATCCATTTATATATATATATATATATATATATATATATATATATATATATATAGATAGATAGATAGATAGATAGATATAGATATATATAGAGAGATAGATAGAGAGAGAGAGAGAGAGAATTAATACAAGTAAAAAAAAATGTGTTCAATTTGAACTTGGCTTACCAATTTTTTATTCTGAGCTATTATCCATTAAACTACCTGCACATATTTATATATATAACAAGTTTTGTTAAATTCAAACAAAGCCTTTCAGTTTCATTTTTCATTGTATTTTTCCAATTTTTTTAATAAAATATTTCAATCAAAATTGTGTATAAAGTGTCCAAAGTTGTTATTTTATGTTTTTGTGCAAGTACTTTCAAATGTCTGAATTATTATCAAGAACTGGATCATAGATAAGTCTTTGTTGGTTACATGTTGACATTTTTTTCTGTAATATTAGAATCCAAATTAATTACTATATAGTTGAATTTAGTAAAATTGCTTAAATATACCTGATATATAGATATAAGTAATTACATGAAAAAAATTGAAAGAACTCAATGTGATGAATTTCATCCTTCAAAAGAATGAATGAAATAAAGTTTTTATTAATGGGGTCATATATATGTAGCTCAATACAAACAGATATCAGTTATAATTATGAATCAATATTCTCATATATATATATAATATTATAGACAATCATTTAAATCATTGCATTATTTCTTTGTTTTTTACCTTGACTGGTGCATTCTCAAACATTCATTAAGCTTATTTCATATTCAGTAACCAATAGGAATTATAAACAAATAAACATACCAGTTTATCAAAAAAATAACCATCTTCAGGAGTGAACACAAAATACCATTATAATATAAAACACTTTCTTTGTATTGTTAGAAATGAAACTAGTACTTCTTTTAATATCCTTTCTTCTCCTCCTCCTTCCACTACTTATTATTATTATTATTATTACTACTACTACTATGACGACGATGACGATGATGATGGCAGCAACAGCAGCAGTCAATTAAGACATGAGACTGAATTTGTAACTTCAGAGATTAATAAAAACTGACATTTTTACACTGTTTTTATAGGCTATCAGATCATTCAATGAGTAAATTTTAGAAGCTTTAAGTACACTGTTTTTTTTTTTAAATATCTCCAAAATAATGATGCTGATCCAAAACAGTCATTAAACATTAAGCATCAGCATTTTAAACAAATCTGTTTTTGTTTGTAAAAAAAAATAAAACTCCAGTCCGCAGTTTTTTTAGGAACCCTAGAGAGCACAACAGCTGAAATATGATGAAGATAAAAACACAAGGAAACTACTCGTAAGAATACATATAATACTAACAAAATTTGATTCCAGAAATTCAGAAAAAAATTAGCAGACCAGTACAAGCTGATGTGACAGGAACATAGTGATTAGAAACGATTTTATCTTAAACTGGAATCTCTAATAATCTAAAATCTCTTTGTAGAAGCTGAGATCTGAAGTTAATTCCATCTAATTTTTAAAAAGAAGAGAAAACACCATAAAGACAACAAAAGTGAGAAAATTGATGCAAAATAATCAGTATATAATATTTACAGTCAAGTTCCTCTTTTTAAATATTTTAAAAGCCTTTAAAACAATTTTTTTTAAATTAGCTAACATTTTCCTCATGACCACACTGATGATGTTCATTTCAATCTACCAAAAAGTATATATCTTTACTGGAAGCAAGTAAATTTTACTTCTTTCAAGAGGAAAAAAATAGAATATTCTCCCTGTCTGAATTTCAAGAATGAGGAGTTATCATTATTTACAATCAGAAAGCAGAAGAGACAATAAAAGCATGAATTTTAAGGCTTGAAAGTTTAAGTTCAGGATCGTCTCATGAGACAATAGCCTAGTAGATTAAAGTATTAGTTCTTGAATTTGGCAGCATGGTAACTGTGAATAAAATCTTTGGGTCGGACAGGAAAAACTCAAACTCAGTGGAAACAGAACTATCAATAAGTGAGTCGTACTAAAAAAGAACAAGATGAGATATCCTTTGACTTACAATGAGAAAAAAAACTACAGCTGTAGATTAAATAGTTTTGGTTAGAAACATTAGGATTAATAACAACAAAGACATTAGTCCAACTAGAAATGATATAAACAAGGATTTTTTTCTAAGCCAGACATTAAATAAATCTTGTATTTAAACTCATTTTTTTAATAAAATCACCAGATTCACACTCCTACTTGGTCATCTAATTTACATTCTTCCTGGGTATTTAAACAGGAGTAGAGGTTTATATTTTATTTCTTGTTTACTTCAACTCTATGCCTCTAATGTGTCTGCCTAAATGCTGAAATTTTATTTGCTATTTATTTATTTTTCCTCAAGAGGAGGTGATAGGTTTGCCTACCATCTGACTCACACTCCTCCACACCTATTTAAAGAGGAGTAGAAGTTTATTTCTTCTTACTTGTTTAGAACTGTTTCCAGTTCCTTCTAAAGTCTTTGTCATTCTCTTTCACTCTGAATAGTCCCTTGCTCCTTACAAAAAAAAAAATGTGAACTCTATAATGCATTAGTAAACAAAGAAATGAATTAGAAAGCCAGACAGATTAATCTACAAGTGAAATTTTAAAAATTATTTTAAAATCTATAATGTTAAGGATAGGATTCTGTTATATAGGAATAAAGTGTTGCTACCAACACTGTAGTTTGAATATAGATTGCCAGTGAGCAAACACAGGCAATCCCATTTTGAATAAGTAGACCACGTGAACGCAAAGGAAATGTATATATGGGAATTAGCATAACATCTAAATGATCACCATTTCTATTCTATCCTCTATTACTATACAGATCACTATTTCTACTCTATCCTCTATTACTATATGGTTTGCTGTTCTATATACTATTCTCTATACTGATCACTACACAGATCACTATTCAGTGGTTATTTTTCAAGCGAGTATTATCAAACAAGTACTATTAGTGCAAGTGTTATTCAAAGGCGACTGACACCAGTATTGTTCAATGGCATTACTATAGTTGTACCTGTGATTACAAAGTCTCTACATTACAAAAGTGACAATGAATATTCGTTGACATCACATATATAGCAATTAATGATCACATATATAGCAATTAATGATCACATATATAGCAATTAATGATCACATATATAGCAACATAACAAATACTAAAATTGGAATGAAAGCAGTGATGGGGCATGCACTGAATCCATCATAAAAAATTCAGGATGTGGAATTAGTAAATACTAAGCACTTCAAATACCTCAGCATACAGATCAGTTATGACAAATTTAGTATAGGAGATAAGGAAATTGAATATAGAATTAGCTGTACTGCTTTAGTTTTGCCCAATGCTGCAAATTGCTATAAACCAAAATATCAACCTGAAAGCTCTCATCATGCCTCATCTAATCAAGACTTTCATGCATACCACCAAATTGGTTCAGAATCTACAACCACTTTCTAACATCATTGGTCAAAAATAGCTGTGAGTAAGTTAAGATTGAGGGTCTCAGTAAAAAACCACACTTCTTTAAACACTGTGGACTGATGCTACAGAATCACAAAGAACTATACCAAATAACAAAAACTATATCAGTTGAGGACTACCAACAGCATCAATAACAAAAATAAATAACATATGTAAGAGAAAATAATGGTATAATCAAGATGTTAACATCCCATACCATGTCAAACAGAAAGTTTGAAGGGAAATCCCCATCAATACTGGAAAGAGCAATAACAGCTACTGAACTTGAGAAGCCTATTTTTCTGAAAATTGTTTTAAAAGAAAGATTTTATAAACTTCAATTGAAAGCACTATGAGTTGCTTGGTCAATGAATAGCAAATGCTTCTTTGTAGGGAAATGGTTAATATAACCATTACCAAAAGCATATATAAGAAATAGAATAAGTGAAATATGATAATTAGACCCTTGTAATCCATTCAGGCAGATTTATTAAATGAATGAGAGAAAACTTTTATTTAGAAAATACTCAAAACTTATACAAGAAGCAAATCAATGTCAACATTTCCATGGTACTTTTAGTAGGTGAACAGAGTATGAATTCAAAGAGTTGATTACTTAATACTCATCTATGTTTTGTTTAAAAAACTTATGTTTTTGTTGGTCTCACAGAAGAATTTGTAATAGCCAACACTTAATCAGTAAAACTGTTATTATTATTATTTATTATGTTAGTCAATTAAATGAATCTGTGAACATAGGGCTAAGAATGAAAATCATCATAATACTAGTGGTATAATATGATTATCTAATGACTGAATTTTGAAATATTGGATATAAAATTTGCTATAGCAAGTTTTCAGCATTCACTATTTAGATTATATGCTGAATATCAAGAAAAGGATTTTCAGTTGTCAAAAACTAATGAAAGTCTTTTGAAATAGAGAACACAGTGATTATCAGTATAAGATAGGATATTTTTAAATTTTATCTTTAATAATCTGCATTGATTATTAAAAAAAGGTTTTCAGTTAAATATGGAATTTTGTTTATCTTAATAACCTTTATTTTAAAAGTATAATTATGATTTTGTTTCATAAGTGAATTTATTTAATGTTAAAGACAGATTGAAGTTTATGTTGTGCTTAATATTTTTACCAGGATAATTTATCTTAATTGATTTGGCAAAAAAGTGAAATTGTTTGCAAAAAACTCAAAATCATTTTTTCATGATAATTTCTACCAAAAAAGACACTATTGAAATGTGTCAGTCTAAAAAAAACAAAATTAATTTAACCAATTAGATCCAACCTGACTTTGGTCAAATCATTTTTTAGGAACATCTTTTTTTGTATTAAACACTTTCAGCAGTACTCTTCAGGTTCAATGTGATTTTAAACATAATTTAAGTTTTTTAACAGTAGGACAAAATAGTCAAGCTGTATTTTTCGGCAACAAACAACTAGGATTATTTACAGATTAACAACTTTATTAATGTAATCCTTTGTGTATAGATCATTATAGATTATAAGATGCAGTTAAAAAAGTAGAGAAATTCAAAGGAAAAAGTTTATTTTCATGTATAAAATGCACCTGGTTTTAGAGCAAAGAAAATTACCAAATGTTGTGAATGTTGCTCAATATTTGTCTGTATTGTTTTATTTCAGCAATTAGTAAAAGCATGTTTGAAATGTGTCAGTAGGTTATGTGTAAATCTGAAATGAACTCTAATATTTAAAGTGACTTAATTTTCACGATGTATCAACACCTACTCAAGCTTATAACATTATGAAAAATTTATTTCCATTTGCTGAAATATGCAATTATTTTTATTATTTCTCCAGTAAACAATAAATCTAATTTTACCTGATTTTGTCCATTTTGAGTTATGAAAAATAGGATTGAGTTCTAAACTAAAGTTTAAGATGCAGCAAACTTTTGGACATAATTTTGGATGAAGAAACTGGTGTCTTATACACACAGGATTATCATTTTTTAGGCATTTATATCCAATGAAAATTAAAAGGGGTTAATAATATGAGAAGGTGCTAAAAATTTCTAAGCTCAACTCACTTCCCAAAATTTGACCAAATTACCAAAAATTTATTTTTTTGAAAGAACTTTTTGGTCTCTGAAACTTTTTCAGCATTTCTCATCAAACCAAGACACAAAGAAGTAACTTTTTTGGTGAGTAATCTACTTTAATAATTTGTTACTGATGTTATTAAAAATTATCTAATGAAAGAGATTTAAAAGAAAAAAAAAGATTTTAAACTATTTCTTTTAAAATATTATTAAAAAAAAAAAAAAGCATAAAATGAAAATTTCCAAATTATTATCCAAACAGTTTTGTCAAAAGAATAAAGAATGCGAAGGTACAAGTAAAAAAAAAAAATGATGGCAGAGACAAGCCCACATCAAATAAATAATTCTACAACTTTCACTTTTGCCTTTAAATGCTGATAACTCTTCAATGTCTGCTGCAAACTTAGGGGTTAAAATTTTCTAACTAATGGTTGAAAGAATGGTCAGACTAAGAAAATTATATTATTGATTTAGAGATATTGGAAAGTTTAAAAACAAGAATGCTACATTAGTTCTATCTTAAAACCTTCAGGCCAGATCACCACTTATTTATACTAACTCCCCAGAATGGGTGATACTTTTACCTCTTCAACCATTCCAATTCACTAAATTTCTCTTTCTTCTATTGGGTATTCTGAACATGTTTATTATCTAAAACAACTTTAAATTGAAGGATAACAGGGGTTAATCACATAGTTTGGGCTTTAGATGTCTCTAAAGAGAGCAGATTTCCCCAATTCTCTCATCTCATTCATCATAAAATAAAAAGAAAAGTAAATAAATATTTCAATAAATACATCACTTAGCACAAAGCTATCAAATATGAATAAATGCAAAACATTAACAGATATTAGATAGACAGGAAAATGAGGAAGGAAAAGAAAGGAGATTTACTGCATTTAGGTTTTGACCTACTCTGTAGACTCCTCTATCTCAGCAGGTAGAACTATATCCAATTGCAAAATGTTGTCATAATCTTGCAACATAAGGTTCAGCACTAGGTGGATGTTTCTTCTGTTTGGAATTCATGTCAGTTTGAGACATTTACTATTAAATAGAAAAACTAATACAATTTAGAAATTCTTTCCTTTTCTATTCTTTTTTTTAAAAAAAACAAACAGCAAAAACAACTGAACAGTCATTAATTCATAGCAAAAGCAATTAACTAGGAGACACCAGTTGTCATTTTTTTGTAATGTAAAACAGATAAAAAAGAAATAAAAAACAAACAATAGTGTGAGATAATCTTTCAGATATTATTATTGATATAATTTTTTATTAATATTTGCATTATTTCAATTATTATTTTTATTAATATAAATAATTGCATTATTTGAAATATTATTTTTATTAATAGTTGCATTATTTCAAATATTATTTTATTGATATTTGCGTTATTTAAAATATTTTTTATAATTATTTTCATTATTTAAAATATTATTATTTTATTAATATTTTCATTATTTAAAATATTATTTTATTAATATTTACATTATTTAAAATATTATTTTATTAATGTTTTCATTATTTAAAATATTATTTTTATTAATATTTGCATTATTTCAAATATTATTTTATCAATATTTGTATTATTTCAAATATTATTATTTTTAATAATGTTTGCATTATTTCAAATATTATTATTATTACTATTATTTTATTAATTTTGCATTATTTCAAATATTATTATTATTACTATTATTTTTATTAATTTTTGCATTATTTCAAATATTATTATTCTTATTAATAATAATAATAATAATAATAATCAGTAATGAAGAATTACCAAATTCCATGTTTTTTTCTACTTGCTTAGTTATTTTTACTTTATTTTATATTTTCTTAAGAAATGAAGATTTATTGGTGATGTCATGGAGAAAGATTGATGACTCCTTGTTTTTTTGTTTTTTTTGGGGGGGGGTCATTGTTTCTTAAGAATACGAGATGGACATGGAACATTGATCTCGTCATCTTGAACATTTATGGATGAAATCTCTCTTTGCAGTAAGTACACTTCAGAAATTGGGATGCAGACACTATTGCACCATTTCTCTACTGAACTGCTCATCTAATGAGCAAGCAGATGACAATTATCTCCTCAAAGATAAGAGCAAAGTTTTCTGACAGATTATACAGAATGCTATAATAATCTTTGGTAACATTTTTTTTATTTATAAGTTTTTTTTTTATGTTAGTATTCTTTGGCCAACCTTACAAAGAGAAATAAGACTAAAAGTAAAAGTTTTTGATGGAAGAGAAAACACAAAGTCAGGAAACAGAATATGAATGTTATAATTTTGTGACTGAATCCTTCTTCTGAATTGATAGAATCAAAAAAAGTAAGCACAAACAGATAACTGTTTTTTTTTTAATCATTTCATCCTAATTAAGACACTAAGATACAGGGGATTTACTGAATGGGAAAGAATATAAGAAAAAAAAAAGACTATTAAAGAGCAAGAACAATAAAAGAATAAAAATTAAGATGACAGAAGATAATGATTGACATTGCATTTAATTTTTTGAAGATCAAACTTGACTGGGAAAGAAAGAAGCTGGAAGAGAGTTTTGCAAGTGAGAAGTGTGAGAGAAGAAACTGTTAGCATAGAACTTACAGTTACATCTGGCCATTTCAACTGTAAAATGATGACTCCTTACCACCAATCTCATTCTGAACTTAAATTCATAAAGACTAGGCACCATAGAGGAAAGTATAAGAACAATTAGCATGAAAGTATTTATAGAAAAGGCATAGGGAAACTATGTTATGATGGTGGTGGGAAAGTGACTGAAGCTAAAATGCCTGGTCAGGAACAATAACTCTGCAGATTCTTCCTTGGATTTTATCAAGAATCTCTAAATATATGACAGTAGCACAAGATCAGATTTTGCAGCAATATTCAAAGCAAGGAAAAAACCGTAGACTTATAAATATGTAAGATAGATTCTAGTGAGAAAAATTAAAAAGTCAATGGTAATTGTGAAATTAGTCATTTACATACAGGAAATATTTGGCACTCACTGATCGAGCAGACATTGTTATTGTCAATTGAAATTTATAAAATCTTTTTCTTAAAATAGTTTTCCAGGAATTTAAACTTCTCAAGTACACTTTCATTGTTCTTTCTAGTACTGATGGAAGTTTATTTCCAAGACTGTTGATTATGGTATTATGGAAAATTATATCCATTCCTATTTTCTCTTCTAGTTACATGTGCTACCCACTTTTTTCAAGTGATGTGGTTTTTGTTTCTTCATAAAACTCTTAGTTTGTGATTTTATACTGCTAGTTTATATAGTTTGATAAAGGATTGCCTACTTTATGATTATTTGTATTTATTTGTTTGAAGCTTTTTTTTAACCATTGATCTGAAAAAAGGTTTGTACAGCGATGATAGTTTAGACATTTCTGAATGAGTTGGATGCCATACATGACATCCATATAAGAGTCTAGATCTGAGGTTGCTTTTTAAGAACACAACTTGAATTGGTTGTATAGAGATGATAGTTTAGACATTTCAGAATGAGTTGGATGCCCTGTATGATATCCATCTGAGAGTCTCCAGATAAAAATAATAAAATGATCAGTATTTTTATTCTCTTTTCTAAGTTTTTTTAAGATGATGTCAAAGATTGTGTAAGAATTGATGATGGTACAGTACAGAATTTATTAAGGAGTTATTTTTTCTTTCCTTTTAAATTTTAATATATCAAACACTAAAAACCAAATTTGGTACCTGTCACTTTTTGCAGAATTGATTAAATATTTATCTATTACATCACAATGAAGTCTGTGGTTCACAACTGGGGGGATTACCCTAGGGAGGAATTTCAGAGTTTCAAGAAGAGGGAAAAATCTTTTTCTCTGTTTTTTTATTTACAGAATTTTATTTATTGAATTACAATACCCTGCCATTCTATTGAACTTTTTGTTTATTGAATTATGCTTTAGTTTATTTATTTAATAATTACTTATGAATTAAAAGCAATTACTCTACATGTATTCAAGTTCAAAACTCCATCAACATTTTCTATTGCTATTAAATTTGTAAAACTCCTCTATAAAAATAATCCATCTAAATGTATATGGAAAAGAATGAAGTGTTATGAATAATCAAGAGTAGTCTCCCCTTGTTTTGTTACTCTCCTCTTTGAGAGAGCAATTTCAGTTTACTGGAACTATAAAAGGACACTATGTGAACCTTGTATTCTCAGCTAAATAAAACTTTCTTAAAGCCTACACCTGTGTACTTTTGTTATTACATGAAGATTTTCAATAATATATGCATATTGTTTGGAATGCACCTTTTGAGTCAGACAGTCTTGGAAAGGGAGATGGAATGAAATTCTGACTTATGCTTAAAAGAGTGCATTGAGCAACGAAGGTTTAGAACCACTGGTATAGATCATCATCTTGTGCTCAACTTCTCTTAAACTTTTACATTTAGACTGATTTCTTTGTTTTTATCCTTCCTTCGCAAATTGTCAGAGAGAAAAAAATAATTTTAACAATTAAGAACTTCAACAAGTAACTGTGTTTCTTCAGTCAGAGGTACTGAGCTTGAATCCCAGTGCCTGAGCTAAACATACAAAGAGTTGTAAGTTGACTGGATTCTGGCAATGTTTCCAGTGGAGAGGGTAACAACTAACAGGGTGGGCATATAGTCAAGGAAAAATGATTTGCCCACTAGACCTACTTTTTTTCTCTATTAACATAAGGCATGTCTGGAAGAAGATATTTTATCAAGATAAGTGATAATGAGACAGAGAGCAGGGAGAATTCTTTTTAGTAAATCTTCATCCTATAGAAGAGCCACTCAAGGTAGCTGGTTACTGAATGAGGTTATTATATGAATGTAATTATGAGGAGGTATTATGAAAATATGGAGGAAAGATAACAATTGACCCTAGACTAAGAGAGGTTTAGATTGTAGCAATCAGGGAAGCAAGTAATACCAGGTTCTGTAAACTTGAATGTGTGAATGGGGTAATGGCCCAATGGCTTGAAATTGGAACTTGGAGAGCAGAGTTCCAATTCCAGTTGGGTTTGTTATATACATTTACATGCAAATACATTTGGGAAAGGTACGAATCCATCTCTTCTCCCGACAGTTATGGGTTAATTAATAATACTTGTATCGCTAAAAATATTATTATCTCCAAAAAAGTAAAATTGCATACAAAATATTTAAATTTCAACATTAAATAACCCATAGAGATTGATATGCTGTTAAACAAAAACAACCAACGAATATTTTGAATGCAATTGCATTCCTTCAACTACAGATAAAATGTATTGTTGGTTATTGTTGATATAAAAATGTATTACTGGTAATTTTACTATATGTATATATATATATATTTTACTTTTATAGTGTTTAGTTTTCATTTTGGGTTTCACTATTTGCCCTATCTGGGATCTTAACAGATACTACCATACCAGGTCAAGGTGGCCCTGGGAACAGCAACAATTAAGAGGTGACGCCATGCTCTTCAAAACTTTCAGTATTTCGGTCAGAGGTTTTGCTGCCAGATGTAGTTTATTGTCATACACAGGAATAGAAACTAGAGAATGCAGTGAATTAGAATATTTACAATGAAAAGTAAATTCATATCTTTCTGGAGGGTGTTAGTACAAAGTGAGTAGTCAACAACTTCAGCTGAAATTTGAACAGATTTGAGCAATTCACTTTTTAAATGCTGATAAATATTTTGCATTCTAACACTCTTAAATATAAGTTAGAAATTAGAAATCACATAAGAGATGCATGTAAATTATAGATTATTTTTTATAATTTAAATAATATTTTTATGTAACTAAATTTCATATTTATAAAAATTATATTAAAAATAAGAAAATAAGTATTTCAAATCATGGCTGTTGATCTCAGCCTGAATACCAACTGCTAGCAATAGTAAAAAATATACAGCTATTTCAACCACATTATTGGTGTTAACCTATTATTTCAATAATGTAAGCCACTAAATATGATACTGGAGGTAAGTGGGTTTTTTTTTTAGTCTTTCTTAAAGACTGACCAAAGTAGTCTTTAATTTTAATTTTAGCCATTTCCTCTTTAGAGATTTTATATCATTATATAAAATAAGACTAATAAGAATAATAAATAAGACTATTCTGTAATTAAGTTAAATTTCACTGCTGTATAAAAATCTTATGGGTAAAAGGTGTTGGTTTGTAAATTTAGTTGCATAATGGTTGTTAGTTCAATCTCTGAATTGGGAAGTGTGTACTTGCACTCAAATGAGCAATAGCTGAACAGTGCTAAATAAGATAAGAACTGAATGAGATATCACTCAATATGAGCAGTGGAATGAGAACAGTCTACTCCCATAGATTAAATAAAGAGTTCAGTTTGGAATTTCCTCTAGCTTACTCAGATTGATAAATACCTAAGACCAAAGATTGAAAAGAATGAGGACAATACTATGAATATAAGTAATATAAATAACAATAATATGAATATAAGTAGTGTAAATAATAAAGACAGTATTATTTCATGCAGCAATTAATAACTTTTTCATTTATTTTTGTTCCTTTTTACATTGTTGAGATGATTTTTTCCTGTCTTATTTTTTTTGTAACAAAGACAAAAAAACTAATCATTATTATTGATGTGTGCATGAATGCTGACCACACAATATTATTATATAGTTCCAAATTGGACTGGATATGTCTTTCTTCTTCAAGTTAGAGCATTTTAATAGTACTTTCCTAACAAAGATCTCATATGATGTGCTGGTTTTGCTAAGTTATGGTAACACACAAATACATCTATAGACAGAAATCAAACAATTATAATATAGATTATATTTCCAAATATGACAATGAAACTATTTTAAGTTTAATCTCAATAATAATGTAAAAATAATGAAACTATTTTAATATTTTATTAAATACAATGTTATGAATTGACTCGATATAGTTAAAATCTCAAAACAGGATCCTATGTAATGGCAGATCTACTATGAAACTAATAAAACTTAAGTTTTAGGGCATCTAATCCCAAAGGGGCACCTGAAGTAGCTTTTTTTAATGAGTGAATTTGTCAACAAAATCAGTGTGTTTTTCTTTTGTTTTGTTTTTTAAATGTTTGCTATTAAAATAAGGCTCTTTTAGTGATAGAATCCTAAGCCAATTGGTTGAAGTAGCTAGTGTTGGTCTTAGAATATGAACTGAAAATTCACCTGTAATTGATCAAATTCCAAAATTTTCTTGTGGGTTTGCAGCAACTGAACCTCCAGCTGTATGGGCTCATATATTCATAGCCTAAATTTTGGCATTTGAATTTTTGAATGTATTGTTGATGGTTGTAAAGGGGCCACCATATCTGTTCAAGCTGCAGGGAGTCAAAAATATAGGTCTGCTACTGATATTATATCCTGATTTATTTTATATTTGCTTTCTTTTATAAAAAAAATATTAAGTTAACTAATACTCAAGATGTACTCTCATTAAATCATTTGTTCAGTAATACCTTTTTTCTTACATTTGCCTGAAAAAATTTGGAGAGTCGCTGAAACAGTGTGATGAAAAAACAACAAAAATAACTATAATAGCCCAAAGAATTTAGTGGATAATAATTTCTCATCATCTCAGAATTCAAATGAAAAGTTTTTATTATCCATATCCAACCAAGTTTAATATAGAAGTACCAAATTATGATCATTGCTTTCTCGTTGTTGGCATTTTATATGAACATGTTCACCCTGAATCTACATTTTATCTTATCTGGTATCTTTAAAGTAAATGTAATTCACTTGCAACTCATAAGTTTTCTTTGTTAAGCTCAAAGCCTGATTTGGGATTTTCACTTTTTGGGGCATTCCCTAAAGACCACAATATTAATAAGTTAAAATATAATAAAAAGAGATACAAATAAGACTGTTAATTAAAATATAAAAAATATCTTCAAAGTAATAAATATAAACAAATGATTCACATCTTTCATTTTTATTTCGTACAAGTCTATTTTATTATTAATATGAGATTTAAATATTGAACTACATACAGAAATATAATAATAATAATAATTATTATTATTATTAAAACAACATGCACCAATCTGTTATAATTTTAATACACTAACTTCTACACACTTTAGCATCCAGAATGTTTCTCACATATATTTGAATATTATTTGTTACTACATTACATGTCAAATGTATCTAACCAATAAGAATTAACCAAACACAACATACAATTAATCTGCATCTCTTTGCTTTTTATCATTTCTATCTTGATTTGTGGTGAGTTTTAATAAAATGAAACATGTTAAATTAAGATCTGTTTCCTACTTGTTCTTTATCCCTTCATTTTCTCAGATTCCTATCCATATATATATATATATATATATATATATATATATATATATATTTTAAAAAAAAACAGACCACTTTTAAGGTTCCATTGTAATAGTTTATTTCACGAGAGACTTTTAATTTTCCCTGGATTCTCAGACATCACTTTCAAAAGGTGAAACGAAAAATGAAATTAAAATTTACACTTTTGACGGGCAGTATTAAGCTATATAAGTTAACATAGAAGGTTGCGAGGAATGGTGTGAGAGACATGGTTGAGTTTACAGAGGGAAGGGAGAATTTTAAAATTTATTTTTATATTTCTTTCTATTATAATACTTAATATTGATAAAGGAGGGGGTAAGCATCAGTCATTGACCTATTTAATCCGTCAAATCAATGGAAATGATATGTAGAAAGGAAGGAGAAAAAAGGGTAAAAGAAAAAAGTAAAGAGAAAAGAGATGTACTTAGGGTTTTCGGAGGAAGAAGAGGGGTGGTATAGCTTTAGCAATTTAGATAAAAACAGATTTTAATGTTTGATAGTAATTTAAATGTTTAAAAAACTCCACGAAGAAATTAATTTAATGCTTGATAGTAATTTAAATTTTCAACTTCTCTACAAGTAAATTAGGGATTTAATATGAGTTGAATACTATATTAATAAACAACAGTAATAAAAAAAATATAAAAGTTTACTAATAGTAATCTTTTAATATTGTGAATGACTGTTAAGGTAACATCTTTATTAGTTTGAGTCTAATTCATGAATGTAATTTGTAGCTATTTTTAGATGGGTAATATTTCCTATTTAAAGTCTAGGTTTCAAATCAAGCTGGAGTAAGATTTGAAGGTAATAGTAAAAAAATTTTGTTTCTTCATATATATACCACATACATATTTATGTAAAAATCACACACACACACACATATATATATATATATATATATATATATACGTTCATATACATGTGCAATTACACACATAAGGACACACACATGCATCAATATACACTGGTATATATGCATATTCATATACAAATACCTACACATACAATTACAAATTTCCATACACATTCATATTTATATCTATTTATACACACATTCATATTTATACCTATTTAAATCTTTTCCTTAAATTTTACATTTAACATTAGGTGGTGAATTAAGTGTTTAAATTTCAAAAACTATATTTAATTTTAATATTTTTAACATCAAGACTAATAGTTAAGGTGTAACATATTTTAATTTAAATCTAAATGATCAATTTAAAATGAGATTATCTCCAGATAAGTAAAATTTCCAATCTCACAATTCTAATTAGAAATTATTTAAAGAGAAAGTAAGATTAAACGTTAATAAAAGAATTTTATGTTCTTCCATTAGAATTCTCTCTCTCTCTCTATATATATATATAAAGAAAAACCTACACCCATTTATACCTATATATGCATATATATGCATACCACTACATCCCATACATATATTCACACATATCACATATATGAACTCATGAATACTTATATACATATACAAACACATATGTAACCCCATATACATGAATTGATACATATACATATAACTACCTAAAATTACAAATACACATATATATATTTACATATGCACCTACACTATATATACACATATATATGTACATATACACTTATACATATGTATATAGATATACACATAAATCCACATATCCATATCCAAGTCCATCAAATCTAAAAATAAGATAATATTTACCATATGTTTGTAGATGATGTATGTGTGTACTCTTATACACTAGTATACCAATTAAAAACACATATTGTATATTTGTAGTTTTATTCCAAACAAGGTAAAAATTTAGCAAAATTATCTTGAGAATCTGGGTGCTGGTGATCCTTGTTTATAATTCAACCTCTGCAGAAAAAAAAATCATATTTACATTGAACCCAGGGCAAAATTTCATCAACAGGTGTCAGAAATCAATCAAGTTTTTTAAGAACTCATTTTTTTGTATTCTAGTATTTTTGGCACCAAACATTCTATCAAGTCATTTCAAAATCCAGTCAGATTTTGTGTAATCTGAACCAACAACAGAACTGGTAACTTATATTCAAGCTTGTCAGTAAAGAAGCCCAAAGTTGTTGCCTCTTGGAATACAAACTTGATCTCTTGGACAGTTTGACCTCCTCAAGAGAATTTGGCAATGTGGAAATTTATCCACCTCAAAAACACTTAAAATTCACACAAGAAGTACTGTGCTTCTGTTGAATCTAGCACACTGGTTAAAGGTTATTTCAGGCAGTGACAAGGTCCAACAGAGATACTGCAACCAAACACTGCAAGTGACAATAAAACCTTTAGATTTGACAAGCAATTGGACTAGCAACAAAATGGAATTTCTCCAGAATATCTATGATGTGTCATTGTTGATATCTTCACCAGTTGATTATGACAGATTTTACAAGTACAATGCAAAAATTCTGAATCACAATATAAGAGTCTGAGTTAAAATAATAATATAAAATAATTATTGTTTAGTCTTGATGAATCTATTACATCAGTAAGCATTATCGGAGAAATCAGTCATATACAAGTAACCAAAACATCCAACCAAACAAATTAATGTGCTCAGGAGTGGCCATTTGTCAAGATTGTCACTGGATATAGTAGCTGTTTTGCTATCAAAGAGTTAATATCTACATAATCAACATTTTTCTGTCAACTAACATGACATGTCAGTAAGAAGTCCACAATGAAGATGACTTGTGATGAGAAGTGCAAGGAAAGTTGGAGTAATAGCAGTTTATTTTTTCATGCAAATGTGAGATAAAGAAAAATTAAGAAATGTTGTAAAGAAACATTTGTAAATTTTACACTATTTTCTCTTATTCATGTTTTTTATGCACTTTTTTTAAAACAACCATAAAAATTAAATGTCAAATAATTTATAAAAAATTGTACCCACAATGTAATGAGAACAAAAGCTTCTTTTTGTTGAAATTTTATTTTTACTTGGCATGATTTCAATAGCAAAACATATGATAGATCCAGATAATTGTCAATTAATCTTTAATGATCAAATGACTATGTTAAACATGAGAAAATTAATTATTGATTTGTTTCAAGTGAAATGCAAATACCTTATAATATGTGTTGGTTACTACGTTCAAAAATTATCAAGCACATTAAATAATACATGTATGTGTGTGTGTGTGTGTATATATATATATATATATATATATATATATAGATAATATTAGTGGTCAATGTATATATATATAGATAATATTAGTGGTATATATATATATAATATATAGATAATATTAGTGGTCAATGTATGAATATATATATATATATATATATATATATAGATAGATAATATTAGTGGTGGTCAATAGATAGATGAATATATATATGAATATATATATATATATATATATACATATAGATAGATAGATTAGTGATAGTATGAATATATATATATATAATATTAGATAGATAGTCAATTAGTGGTGAATATATATATATATATATATATATATACATATAGATAGATAGATAGAGATAATGTATGAATATATAGTGATAGATAGATAGAATAATATTATATATATATATATATATATATATATATATATATAGATAGATAGATAGATAATATTAGTGATCAATGTATATATATATATATATATATATATATATATATATATATATATATATATAGTGATAGTATATATATATATATATAGATAGATAGATAGATATATATATATATATATATATATATATATATATATATATATATATATATATATACATAAATTTCCAAGAGGATAGAATCCAGGTAGAACCCAGTGTCCAGGACAGAGTAAAAATATAATATAAAAGGCTCAAACACTAATATTCCATGGTTATAATTTATTCTCTCTATAGCTTTCATACATTTCCCTCTCCCACTTGTTTCCCACTCCCACTCATACACTCTCACTAAATTTTTGTTTTTTATACCCGGAGTTATATTTTCCAATTTCTTTTTGAATTTGTAGGTCTGATGAATTGGATCGTGGTTTACGATTCCAATGTAATAAATTATAACCACGGAATATCAATGTTTGAACTTTTATAGTATATATATATATATATATATATATATATATATATATATATTGTTACGAACTTTAGCATATAGATGAACAACGGGTTCTAAAAAAAAAAGGAAAACGTGGTTTCTTTTCTCGCTCTTCACTCAGAAATGGAAGCGAAACAAGGGAATCAATGAAGAACAGACACAAGACGATGGATTTCAAAATAAAACATTTATTTATAAATATATATAACGAAATAAAGAAAGAAAGAAAAAAAAGAACATTCATTTAACAAAGGGGGAGGACATCATTAAAGAATAGAAGGCGCGAGCGAATACATACATATATGAAAACAGATCAAGCCAAACGAATCAACTTATCTTGCAGTTGGGTTGATATCTTAACATAAAGTTTTGATTCGACGAAGCAAGAGTTCTGATGATAAAACAGTATCTTGGCCGGCCGACAATGTTCCTGGATTCTTCTTCTTTTCGCAAATGTTCGAGGGTCCCCAGCATCTCATACAGGCATTTGGTTGGGTCGGTCAATTCCCTAGCAGTCCTTCCGACACTAGTCGACAGACTTTGCTGTCTTCCTCATCTCAGTGGGCGGTCTGACGATTTTTGCCCAGTGACGTTCAACTGCCGCTGGTCAGAGGGAAACTGAAAAATCCTTTTTTGGTTTTCGCTATCCCCAATGACAGTCATGTGGGTTCCCTTCGTCCTTGACCGGGTACCTAGGAGGATAGTGCGCAAATCACGCAGTGCCTGTGTGATGGCCAAAAGTTCAACACATGCTCAGTACGTTCCGATCACGTGAATCGCAGCAGGAGACCCTGATGGTGCCTGGAATTCACTTATGGTCAGCCACGAAATCTTGGAACCAGGTCATTCTCGCGTCGGGTCACTTCAAAGTTCACGGGCCCTTGGCTTGTGGGTGGAAGAGAGGATAAGGAGAGAAAGAATTCGTAAAGAGAAAAGAAGGATATGGCTGATCATAGAATATATTCGCTCGCGAGTCGGAAGCATTGGATTAAATTTCTGTTTTTATTTATTTATTTATTTTTCTTTTATATCTAACTAGTTTTTCTTTATTTAAGATTTTACTTTAGCCTAACGCCTATATGGTTAATGAAATCGTGGCTACGTGACACCTCCTTAAAAAAAAAAGAAAAATGCCATTAACAGCAGTTTTCAAAAAAAGAAAAGAGATTGTTTTCGCTTCCTTCAGTTACTCATTCTTGGACCCCGTGGACTCAGGGCATGACTACGTCCACTGATCATCACTACAGGGTTGGTTTTCCCCTGCTCGTTCGTAATAGGGTTTGATTCTATCAACGTGGCATATTCACCTCTGCTTACTATAGTCAGGAGTTTTCACGACAATGTTTAGATTACTGGTCCTTTTCAAATGGATCATGAAACGAGCCATGTTAGATGGACACATTAATCGTGTTCGAAACGGGAAACATAATCTAAAAAGACTCCCGAAGTTAGATCTTCCTGTAACCAGTCCTTCTTTAATACATGTAATGGACCGTGGACTGAATGTCCAAATATTAGTACAAAAGGCTAAAGTCCAGAGTCACTTGGGTAGACTCTAGGGTAGCGAACATTAAGAATGCAATACCTACGTCCCAACAAAGGGTTGGTGGTCCAGGCAATATGTTCGCATCATATTCTTAAGGGTGGAATGAAAAACCTTCCAATGCTTCTTGGAATTGAGGATAGTAGGCATTGGACTGAAGGGACTGTATACTTAGAATTTTCATGAATAATTCTGACATGAAATTAGGCACCTTGTGGAAGCCAATCATGGCAAAAAAACTAACAAGAGTTTTCACTGGCTTTACTACTGCCTGACAAGCGTGGTGAGTCCGACAGGATTCAGACATATCTGTCCGGATCCCCGGCCAATAAAAATGTGTGATGATCTTAACGTGTGTAATGTTAAGGTGACTCCCCAGTGGGGTCTCATGGGCTGTTCTCATTAACTCTGGTCTGTTTCGTTTAGGGAGTACTATTTGGTGAACTTTCGATCAGTCTTCTGAGGCTGAGATGTGTTGGTGTCTCCACTTCCTCATTAGTACTCCATTCTTAATAAAGTATCCGGTTGGAACTTTCTCTAACTCATCCTCGGGCAATACATGACGGAAGAGTGGGGTGAGCTCAGAATCACTCCCCTGCTCTGTTACAAGTGCTCTCCTCAATAATGGAATGTCCATAGCGGGCTCAACAATACCATCACTATTTCCAGTTGGGGGACTATGGGGAGGATAATTTAATCCCACATCAGGATTTATAAATGTCTGCGATAGGTCTATCACTTCGTCTTCTATCCTATCGATTTTCTCGTTTGTCTTTTCATCAGCCTTCTTTCTGGTCTGTGCTCTGGTCACTGCACACGAGGGAAATATATGGAGATTCTCTTCCTCGATATCTTCGGTGTTTTTAAAGCAACCGATTCGAACTACTTTAGGGTGGGGTATCATCCCCTACCACCCACCAATCCGTTTCCTAACAGCATGGATATGCCTTTCATAGGCAAACTAGGAACTACTTCGACCTCGACAGGGCCAGAAATTAACCCAGACGTAAGGTGGATTCGATGAAGGGGGACGCTAACAAAGCTGCTGCTAACACCCTGTATGATAACAAATTTGCCAGTGGCCGAATCCGATCCACATGGCACGGAGCTCTCCACAATCAGGGACTGAGTCGCCCCAGTGTCCCGCAAGATCTTCACGGGTTTCTTCTTCGTGGGGTTATCAACAGGGGATACAGCACCATTAGAAACAAATGGCCTATACTCCTCCCTCACATCTTCTTCATTCGGTTTCCTATTTAGGGTAACGCTGTCGAAAGAAATTAGCCCTTGGGGTCTCTCTTGACTTAGGGCTCTGGACTCTGCATTCCGCTTCGTCCAACAATTCGACACGAGGTGTCCTTTTTTATTGCAGTAGTGGCACATCGGGAGTTTTCTCTCTCCTATTCGTCTGCCGATAAACCGGTGAATGAGAACTGGGATTTTGAGATTTGGTATCTCTCGGACTGGGTGGTTGGCCTGAACTAACCGATCGACCAAACTTCCATTTCGGGACCAGAACCAGACCCACGTCTTGGGTGTGGACCGTTCCAAATTCGGATCAGTTGCTATGATTGAATGTACCCCGCTTATGTGTTAACGCCATATTCGTCAGCGAGGATGGCCATCTCATCAAAAAAGTATCTACCTTTTTTCATTGAGGTAGGTTTTTTTAAATTATCAGGGACACATTCTTTGAACTCCTCTATCAGGATCATTTGCCTTACTTTCATCGTGATCTGCCTCGATGTTTTCGATAAACTCTATCTATCAAAATAGGCTTTTTTTTTGTCTAGAAAATTCTACATAAGTCTGTTTGTCTCCCTTTCGGCAGGCTCTAAATTTTGCTGGTATGCCTCCGGCACTAGCTCATACGACTTTAAAATGGATGATTTAACAATGCTATATTCAGTGCAGTCTGTTACTGAGAGAAAATGGCATACACTTCTTGGGCTTTGCCTTTTAATGCGGTCTGCAGTAAAATTGGCCACGTTTCTATGGGCCATGCTAGGTTTGAGGCAATTATAAATTTTTTTGAAATGCTGAAAATACTTGTCAACGCCAGCCTCGTTAAACTGCGGTTAAAGTCGGACTCAAATATTTAACGAAGTCGAACTCACTATTTTGTTGCTTGAGAAGTTCCCTTTTCGTCTAACTCCACTAAATTCAGTTTCTTGCTCGATCCTAGCTTTTGCTATTTCAGCCTTTGCTCTTTCAGCTTTGGCTCTGACCTTAGCCTCGGCCTCAATTTTCACTTTCTCGAGTTCGAGTTGTGCCTGCGAAAGTTCTGACGTGTCTAGGGATAATTTACGTAATTCTTCTACATCGAAAATGTCGTTATCTACCATATGTTCAGAGACTATCCTAACTAGCTGATTTTTCCTCATAGACGTCGTTACCTCTAGTTCTAATTCCTTCCCTATTTCAACTATATCATCCTTCTTAAGCTTACATAATTTTTCCATAGAGGGTGATGCGAGAAAACTATCTATAACCGACATCTTGGCCTGTAGTTCGCCGATACCCTGAAGCTGTCCGATTCTTACTGAGTGAAAAAAACAGGGAGAAAAGATTCTCAAAACGAGCCCCCAATTTTATATGTTATGAACTTGAAGCATATAGATGAACAACGGGTTCTAAAAAAAAAAAGGAAAACATGGTTTCTTTTCTCGGTCTTCACTCAGAAATGGAAGCGACACAAAGGAATCAATGAAGAACAGACAAGACGATGGATTTCAAAATAAAACATTTATTTATAAATATATATAACGAAATAAAGAAAGAAAGAAAAAAAAGAACATTCATTTAACAAAGGGGGAGGACATCATTAAAGAATAGAAGGCGTGAGCGAATACATACATATATGAAAACAGATCAAGCCAAACGAATCAACTTATCTTGCAGTTGGGTTGATATCTTAACATAAAGTTTTGATTCGACGAAGCAAGAGTTCTGATGATAAAACAGTATCTTGGCCGGCCAACAATGTTCCTGGATTCTTCTTCTTTTCGCAAATGTTCGAGGGTCCCCAGCATCTCATACAGGCATTTGGTTGGGCAGGGTCAATTCCCTAGCAGTCCTTCCGACACTAGTCGACAGACTTTGCTGTCTTCTCATCTCAGTGGGCGGTCTGACGATTTTTGCCCAGCGACGTTCAACTGCCGCTGGTCAGAGGGAAACTGAAAAATCCTTTTTTGGTTTTCGCTATCCCCAATGACAGTCACGTGGGTTCCCTTCGTCCTTGACCGGGTACCCAGGAGGATAGGGCGCAAATCACGCAAAATTTACTTTAGCCTAACGCCTATATGGTTAATGAAATCGTGGCTACGTGACAATATATATATATATATATATATATATATATAGAAGGGACGTGCAGTGCCTATCCTGAATAAAATAGATCAGCAGCTACATTTTCCTTTTGTGGCACAATAGGCACCTAATCCAACAAAATTATAAAGGTTACCCTAATTATTATGCATAAATTCAAAATATTTAAGTTTTTGTAGCTTTACTACATAAAGGTCACAAGCTACCTACCCTGAGTAATTACTACTGGCATGTGCTATATATATATATATATATATATATATATATATATATATATATATAATAAAATGTTTGTCAGCATCCTGACTCCAGAATTTCATAGATAGGTCCAGCCATCCACTAGTCTGGGGGTATCAGAAATTGACTGCTTATACTCCTCGATTTTTCTTATATATATATATATATATATATATATATATATATATATATATGAAAGATAGAGAGTGATTATAAAAAAAGTAAGACATGGAGGGAAAGTACTTAACACTAATTCTACTATTACAAAGCCTATGCAAAAGACACCTACCTTAAAATATACATATTTAATATACAAAAATATGTGTGTGTGTGTGTGTATATATATATATATATATATATATATATATATATATATATATGCTTGATTCAAATCTCACCATTGTTGATTTGTCAGGAAAGTGATTTCTTAGTTTTATCAGTCTGGGGAGGTGATTGCAGCATGTGGCACTTTTAGAAAGTGTTTGAAATCCAAGCCTTCTAAGTGAAACACAGTAGACAGGACTGTTCACAATCTGTTGATGGTTGTGCTAGCATAAAGTCACAATACATTATAAGTCAAGATTAGAGCATATTGGTGTTGTTCAAATTGCTGATCATGCCAGATTATCCACTCTCTCCCAGAAACTGTAACTAAAGTCCACTCAGCATAGCTGCAATATAAACCACAGGTATTGAAAAAATACAACTGTGTCTGAACAAGTCTCAGTCACAGGGATTGGCTAGCCATCCTAGCAGATGGATGTGCTTGGAAAATGAGAGTAGCCAGCCATGTGAGACGAGCAGTGTTCTTTATTCAAAATTATTATATATACAAGCCGTTTATGTAAAATATGTTATAGTAGAAATATCTGAGCAAATACATAAAAAATTTTACTCACTCTAGAGATTACAGTAACAAAAGAAATCCAAGCAAGTAGAAAAGCTGAAGAAAAAGCAATAATGATTGTTGCATTTTAGTATTGACTGAATTTGAATCAAATATATATGGGGAAAGTTTATATTGTTTTTATTACTGCCTGCTGAATTATTGTTACTCTGCCACACCTTAGCTTTGCTTTAGTCATTTTCTGTACTAAATATTTCTGACAGTGAAGAAAAAATATTAAGCACACTGTATTTTACAATTTCTTACATAAAATTTGTTTTAGTACATTCTGAAATTTATTTCATGTTACACATTGGAAATCTCTCAGTAGTCAAGAATTAATTTAAGCATGTCTGATACAATAGGGATTTTATTTACAAGTAGATTCTAAAAAGTTCTTGTCTTGACCCACTTTCCAAAGTCTGACCAAATGACAAAAGATCATTTTTTTTTTATCTATTCTTGGACAGTTATTTTTTTTTTTGGCACTCACTTTCATAAATTGATGGAAAATATAACACCACCATAAATATCTGTTTCAATTTACTCAAGATTAAATGTACAGGTGTAAGGATACAGGAGGTACTCATCTCCCTTTTGGATCACATGACAGACATTTAATGACGTCACTCCATAGAACAACAAAAACACCAGTCATTTATCAGTTTGTTTTCAGCAGCCAAATGAGAAGGTTGCTTTCTTTAGCCTGGACTCCCACATGGCCTGGACCAAGGTTAAATCTGCCCCCCTAGCAGCTTATAAGTCTTTGGGAATATATCATTGTAAGTCCTCAATTTGGGAAAACCCAAGACTTGCTGTTTTTTGGAATATGTCCTCACCTGAGACATAGATGAATCTGGCCAATTTGAATCAGGAGTCCTAAAATTGTCTTCTCCAGACCCAGGAGTATATCTATATTATATATAAGATGCTTCCTTTTTGTTTCTAATTGCACTCTGCTTTGCAATTGTGATATATTATTCTCCACGTGTATTAGTTTTGTGTATGTCTTAGTAGTATAAAAATATCTCTGAGAACAAAGCATATTTGCTATTTTTTTTCCTTTCAGCCATTCTGTTCTATCCATGAACTATGGTGGTGTTATATCATGAATATAATAATTCAGAGGACAGATTGAAGGCAGAAAAACATGCATAACTTATCTAGCAATCTTGAGTAAATAGATGGTAGAACAAAGTTTTGGAGAGATAACACAAAAACAAAATTTATTAATTGTGGAAAACCATGATCACTTACATCCTGAAAGGACATGGTACATAGAAGAAAATACATATACTGACAGTGAATGCAGCTATATGTACATCTGAGATAGACACCAATTTCATCAACTGAGAGGTATTTTTTTTAAATGCAAATAAAAAAAAATACTGCACAAAACCATTATTGAGCTAACATCTAAAGATTTCAAGCACAGTTCAGAACAGATTACGCTTTAAATTTAAAGTTACACATCATTCTTAAAAATTATATCTGAATATTGCTCTGACATATATATTTAAGATATTTATAGTTTGTATTCAAAAAAACTATATCTTAAATATTTTAGAAGAGTAATCAGGAAGACAGTAGAGAACGATTGGCATTGCATTTAAGTCTTTGAAGATCAAAGTTGGCTGGAAAGCATGGAACCCAAAGAGAGTTCCACAAGCGAGAAGTGTAAAAAAAAGAAACTGTCAGATGATAAAATATAGTTTTAAAATATGCTGTATTTCTGGGTGACAGTGTTTAATATCAAGGATAAAGCATATGTAAATACAGAAGTAGACACTGAGGTCCACACTGACCAGCAACAACCTTTTAAAGTATGCTATATTTATGAGTGAAAGTGCTGTGTGCATGCGTGTGGTGAAGTGGTTAGAACATTTGTTTTCCAACCATGAAACCCAGGTTCAAATCTCACCATAGTTACTTTATCAGGAGGGTAACTTCTTGTGGTTATCAGTCCAGGGAGGTGATTCCAACACATAGCACCACTGAAAAATGCCACAAAACTAGACACAGCTTGACCCAAAACATTCAAAAACGTTTTTTTTTTCTTTATCTGCTGTGAGTAAATGAGAACTAAATTTTCCAGAAATGTTTATCTTCTGTTAAAATTATGCTGGCATGAACTCAAAAAGAAATTAGTCATCTCAAATATTTCATCTGCAGCTTGATGATGATCTTCATAGATTTTGTGATGAAAATTTCCAAGATTTTCATAATTTTGGCTTGTTGAAGTTTGACAAGTTTCTGGAATATCACACATAAATTTTTGTTTTTATCTAAGGCTCCATCTTTAGAAGTTCCTCAAAGATTTATAACAGTTTCAGCAGCAGATTTACCCAAAAGAAAAAACTATATACTGAATGATTTTTTTTAAAACTGAGATCTACATATGTACTTGCAAACACCAAAAAAGAAACCACAGAAAACACATCTCTCAAATCAGAACCAGTTGTGTGATAGTTCAGAATAGTGTCAACTAATAAATCCTAGTGGCAAAAAGTGTAACCATGTCCAGGTCATGCATCATGTTCCAATTTCATTTTTGGGAATTTGTCATTTCATATATGTTACAAAATTATTAGTTATGATATCTACACACCACTTTAAAAATTGTGTGTACACAGCATATGTGTAATGGCTAATATCACAAAAAATGAAATTAACAAACTGAGTTCAAATTCCAGCCAAGGTAGCACTTACGTTGAATCAAAGATTATTTCTTGCTGCTGACATTGTGTAAATACAACCTGACACTAAGAGAAGATTGTCACCACTAACATGATACCCCAAAAATGTCATAAGATAATTTGATTTAAAGGTCAATAAAAAAGAGAGAGCAATGAATAGATTTCTATTTGCATAGAAACATCTTCTTTTGCTTTCTTCTAATATCAGTTCATACTTTTTATATTCATCACAGTATGGTTAAAACCTAATTAAATCTGTATTTATTAAGAAAATTAAATGAAATCAGAAAAGTGTTACAACTGGTCATATTGCTGATGCCATTGATTCTAGCTAGCAGCCTAAAGTTTCTTAGATTTCACAGAGATTCTTCATGAGTAAAATTCATAACGGCTTCAGACAGAACTGTCTACACATGAAGAAAAGATCAGCAAATCTGAAGAAAGACACAGACACATCATAAAACCTTTGAAGTTGACTTGGTAAGATGGACGTTCAGCTAAAACTCACTTGGCTTATTTTGTTATGCACACAGTCACTAAACATATTCATTTCAGATGCAAGCCTCTTGATTACTGCTTGATTTACAGAGAATCAAACACGGACTTATTGTTTGGTGAGTTTTCCAGAAATTATACCCTAATTTCCCTGCTAGTGAATGAAAATAAATCCGCTTGAGAGAGCATTGTTATTCTCTGCACTGTGACTTCATTTATGCATTGATTTAGTTCATCATTGACCAGCATGTTGAATAGTTGGAATCAAAATTTGTCCAGAACTGAAGAGAAACTATTATTTACAATAACAAATATTTAAATTGTATCAGACTGCATCTTCATTCCTTCCCTCAACACATTTATTCATATATGTCTGTGCATACATATGTGTGTGTATGTATGTGTATATATATATATATATATATATATATATATATATATATATCTAACAAATATATATTTTGTTCCTCACCATTTGGTACAACTCTGAGTTTCATGCACATGGCAATCATCACAGATTGAAAACTAACTCATTATACACTACTTTATATATATATATATATATATATATATAAGGCACATACTGTTTTCACAAGAGAATTGGTATTAACTAACTGATATTAGTCAGACTTTCAGAGTAGATTTATATGATAACTATAGCATATGCATTTCATCTAATATTTCTTTCTGTTATAAATATTTACAGTTATATGGTGGTATGAGATTTTATGATGCAATTCAAAGAATTTCATTATAATATAAATAAATAAATATATATATATATATATATATATATATATATATATATATATATATATATATAATGCAGTTATTGATATTTATTTTAATTTCTGATAAAGATTTTTTGAAGATATAAGATATTAAACCAGCCTCAAAAAGATATAAGATATTAGAT
>CAHIKZ030000487.1:0-92500 GCA_903632075.3 Acanthosepion pharaonis
TTTGTAGGTCCAGAGTATTATTTTTCAGGAGACCCTGCTGTATAGGATGTGAACCCATGTCTCTAATCTAGGTGTGTCGCATCGCTTCATTGCTGCATTGTTCAGCAATATGGTTTCTGAAGTTGCAGTTCTTCCTCAGCTTTCCATCTCCCTGAAAAATTTGTCCATTGACGCTCCTGGTTCCTGTCATCTTATAACCAACAGGTGACTCACAAAAACCTCATTAGGTGTTTTAACAAATAAGTTATGCAATTTTTGTATACTCATGTTGAAATCTACATCCTTCTATATATTTGAACATGCTGAAACTCGTACAGCTCAAGAGGGCCCAGTACTTGTTAGGTATTCTTTCCTTGTAATTGTTGAAATAGTTGAACAGGATGTTTTGCTAGTGGCAATAATCTCTGGCAGCTTTTGGTGAACAGGGGTCAATATCAAAGTGCTTTGGCTTACACACTGTTTTCATGTTTACTTTTGTATTTGTTTAGCTAAATAAATTGTGATAAGTAAAACAAAACTTAGAACAAGTAAAAGTACTAAGTTTTATTTAGCTAAATGAAACTCGGCTACAAAATAAAAGGAAGGTAAGTCACAGATTATATGGCCTGTGTGGGTGATTCTATTGCTCATACAATGTGAGCATGGGATACTACACACAGAACCCATCTTTTGCTGTTCTTGTTTCAGGTTCCTAGTCCAAACTTGCCAACTATTTTCCCTTCTCATTCTTCCCCAACTTTGGCATTCATGATGATAGTGATTTCCTGTGATTTACATTGAACCTTAGTATTGTCCAGTGACTTGTAAAAGGTATCAGTTTCTTCCTTCATGCTCAATGCTGTCAGTGTTTATACAACAATGATTGCTATGTTAAAGGGCTTCCCTTTCTATAGTTAGAAAAAAAAAATACTGATTTTTTTTTTTTTTTTTTAAATGTTCCACATGAGAGCTGTTTGTTGAGAGTATTTGCTTATCTCAGGTTGATTTAACTTGAAAAATCAATTGATAAGTGAATTAAGTGTAGTAGTTGCCAGTCATTCAATATTTTTGTAATCAATAGGGAAAATATGACTTTATCAGTCAGCTTATGGTTTCTTGAAAATATAGTTAGTTAAAGATTCCATGGTCAACAATCTTCACAGTTTTGAGTCTTTTATCATTTCTTTTTTCCAGTCATGGAATTGGAAGTGGTGGATTTAAAATCCCACATGGTCAATGATTTTGCATGTGTTTAAGAGGCATAGATTGTCTTGTTTTACATACAAGGGGAAATCCCTACTCCCCTTAAAAATGTCTGATGTTTAGTTCTTTTCAATACCTCCTTGTACACAATTTATTTTGCTTGGATTTAACCAGTGGATTTTAATTTTAAGACTAGAGCTTCCACACATTTCCCATAACTTAGATCAACTCCAAAGTAACTTCAATTTAAATTTTTATTCAACATTACACAAAAAAAGAATCTTATTGGCACAGACATTTTACTCTTATTGGTTAAACCTTTAATATTAACATTTAAATTATAAATTAATTAAAATTTCACAATCATTGCCATGATGTTTATCTTGCATATACCTTGATTAAAGATTGTCATTCAATTTTCTTTTGCTTTTACTACTCCTTGATTTCAATGTTTATTTACAGTGAAAATGAAAAACAAAATATATGATCCACAAAGATAGTTTGATAATAATGCTTTTATCTGAAATAAGCTTTGGAAATTGTTATTTTTCAATTTCAAAGTTTCTTTAAATGACATTTTTTTAAAATTTTAACTATTAAAATCTCACATCATTAATGTAATTTTGTTATTGTCTTATTTAAGTTCCACTATGCCTTTTATCAATTGTTTATTGTAAAATAATACCAATTTTTCTTCAGATTTTGCATTGTAACTAGATAACAGCAAAAGGCCCTATCAATCTAGTTTAATATGTAATTGTGTAAGTATGTAAAATATATATAAAATTGCATGATTAAAATAATAAATAAATATTATTTTAATTGCAATTTTCATTTCATTTACAGGATTTGATTCTCTTGTATATAACTTCATTAGAGCCTGATTGAATTTCAGTTTTTATTAATCTTCGATTTCCTACTGTAATTTTGGAATGTGGGGAAATGATGTATAAATAGATTTTTTACCTTGTCTTCACTATTGATGCTTGAATTGTCCAAACTGTTTTGGTCTTCCATTCAATCCTCATCACTCATTTCCTGTTGGTTTACAGGGCCTGAGCTTGACTCTCTTCCTAGTTCAATTTCTATCTCCCCTTCATATTCTTGTCTGGATTTTATTTGTTCCACATGGGAAAGAACATCATTGCCCATTAAATATTAATGCTGTATTCTGTCCCTTTTACATTATAAAATTTGCCCTTTTGGGTTCAGATTCTCTAATTTTTTTTTATTAATGGAGAATATGGTTAATGGAACTCTAATCTGTCTCTCCATTAATGCAGATGGACTTTCTAATCTGTCAGTATGTGATATAGTTCTGTAACTAAGTAATAGTCTTGTTAAAAAAAAAAAACAAACTACCATTCTCATCTCATTGAGGAGAAAGTGCTCTCAATCACATTTTTATGCGACAGAGAGTCTGAAAAACACACACACACACACACACACACACACACACACATATATATAATATAATTTTTTTTATTTTAGTAAAATTGGAATGGATTTTGAACAGCAAAATTAAATCAGAGCAATTTCGTTTACTGATGGGAAATCTGATCTAGGGCACAAGCTATACCCATTGGAACTGGGTCATAAGAAGACAATGGAAATGGACAAAATAATTTTTATTGATTAAAACTTGGGATAGATTTGAATAGTGAAATTAAATCAGAGCATTTTGTTTACTGATGTGGAAATTTAATCTAGGCCAGAAGTTGTACCCATTGAAATAGAGCTGAGTAAGCTAGAAGGACCTTTTGAATTCACATGATTTTGGTTGAAACAGACAAAACCCCGTGATAATCACGTGCAACCAAGATTCAGTTGTAATCAGTCAAATTTTTCTATATAAACGCGTAGTTATGCTGAAAAAAGCAGACGGGAGAAATTTCTTGAGAGAGTTGGCCTGGGCGAGCACTGAGACGGACAAGCGTTGAGACGGAAGAAGAGACAGGCGAGTGTTGAGATGGAAGAGAGAGACTCAAGAAGGAGAGAACGTGACGTCGGAGATTGGAACGAAGCATCTGTTAACATGTGCTGTTGATATAAGTACCACTGCTCTGCTACCACGAATATTACTACTACTGTTACTACTGCCAAGGAGGAATGCCACTATAAACTTTAAGCCACGCACAGAAATCTTATTCCCCATTGCAAGAGTCTTATATCATTCTGAGACAATTTATCAACAACTTAATCATAACACACTCTCTCTCTGTCCAGAATCCAGTGTATACATTTTTACATCAATTACTTTTCTTTTCTGTAACCCGTTTCTTTTCTATACTATTCTTTTCTGCTATATAAAAGACATTAACAATTCAATCATTGAATAGTTGTTTGTCCGGCTTTCTGCAGATATTATTATTATTTTTTTGCTGCATTCTAAATTTCTTAGCGCAGACTCTCCAGCCGTGTCTATATCTTCAGTTGACCATGAATGGATGAACATCACTTCTGCATTCTGGATCAAACCAAACACAACGTGGGCAGGAAGCAGGATTAAACCAGTGGACCAGTCGAATAATCTACAGATGCTCAGGGGACCTACGGCCACTCCCTTAAGTTCAGTTAGGACCAAGTAGACACCTCAACCAAGAGAGTAAGACATCGGAGGTTGAGGGGGTGGGGAGAAAGTGTTAGATATAGCCTGTACCATTCTTTCCACAATTTCATTTGATTGCAGATGATATGGTGGGATTTTATATAGGATACATCCTATTTTTCTTAACCAAGAACACTGATTTTTGTTACAAAATTCTGACACTCATTTCTTCAGTACTCCATTCCTTGCGACTATTACCTGTAATATTTGCTTTATTGTACTAAGGTTCTGTCTCCTTAGGCCATGTCTGTACTTTATTTTGGTGAAACATTTTTATTTCGGAATATTTTTTTGATTTTCAGCATTGTGTGTATATCCAGTCCACCATGCTTCTAATTTTGAATGCTTGTGTTTAGCTGTAATTCCACAATGAACATCATCATTACATCTTTTATACATTTTTTTTTCATGTGCTATTACTAAATTTTTTATATTATCATATTGTTTGCTGTTTTCACTTCATAAAGCAAATGAGTCCATCTAAGCAATCTTATTGGGAGTTAATAGTGGTTGTTAAATTATTTTAGGTATATTATTCAGACAGCAGAAAGTCTGTTCATTCCGGAATTAATCTGACAAAAATTTATCAGGCAACTGAAAGTCCTCTCATTTAGAGAAAAACAACTAGCTTAAATTGAGCTACCATCTGAACTAGCAAGAGAGGCAGGTTAATCCAAAAAAGCATTAGATTTTATAATCAGGAGTATGTAAGTTCAAGCCTTATGCAAGGTAACAAATATTGTCCATAGAATAGAAATTAACATTCTCCCCTATTTTTATGTTTTTAAGAAAAAGTAAAGATAGTTACAAAGAAAAAAATAAATTTTAGATAAGATATCAAACTCCATCAGCCCATCCATATGATTCAAAACTTTTCTAGATGGAACATCAGTTGATGTGTATTGAGGACCCACTCGATAGAAGTGATATCACCCCCCCCCTTTTTTTGAGCATTTCTTACAGGAAGGCTGTTTCAATTTCAAGTTGCCTGTCCAGTATTTGAGTGCTTGAATCTACCAAATCATGCCATGCCACATTCTGTTCTACAAGAGATAGGGAGGCAATTATGATTTTTAATACCCAACAAATATATGAGGATGTTTCTGTAATATACACATACCTCAGCAGTATCCACAATATCCAAAGTCTTGGCTGCCTGTGTGCTCTTCACTACTCTTTTTAATCTTCTAGATTGCCTGGAAATTGGAACAGGCATGCCATTTTTACCAACCAGGTGGATTATGTAACCCCCCTGGGAGCCTCCATTATTTAAATTTGCAAATGAAGCATCACTATAGGCAATCACTGGGGGACATGTATTTTATTGAATGATATCTGATGCTTGATTCTAGGTAATTTGGGTGCACTGAATACAAATTTCAACTTAGTTTGGCTCTGTCAGGTCCAGATTCTTGCCAACAACCTGTGTACCATTTTCCAGATTTTTCAAATTAGGACTAAAAAATTAAGTCACAAGTCAAATTTTTGTCAAGTTTCATGAATACAAGCAGTTCAAATTACAGTAAAATTACATTATAATGATAGAAATGACTTAACATAAAAAAACAGATATGGAGCTTTTTCTGTGGCAAAAATTTTATTTTACAAAACTTTCTAGTGTATTTGCTTGTTGCTGGCAGGTCTCTTTTCAAGCACCAGCAGTAATCACCCATCATTTTTACACTCCTATTTCAACCTAACTCTGTGTAGTTTCTTACAAATTTTTTTTACAATTTCTTAGTTATCTACTCTATAATTGCTTAAAAAGTTTTCTATCAAATCTATGAATGGGAACCAGGCATTTTTTTGCATTCATTCATGACATTAGGAAAACTGCTGACTTTAATTTATGTTCTCATTTGTGGACTATCGAAAATTCTCGCCTTGATTTTTTTTTTTTTTTTTTTTTTTTCATAAACTTGGAAATTTTAAAGTTATGTATTTGAAACCCTCGCCATTTATCTAAAGCTTTTACATGTTGTTTAACAAGGCCTAGTTTGAGGAAATATTAAAGCAAGCAAGTTTTTCTCTTGAAGCTAAGATTCCCTCAGCCTATTTTGGCAAATTTCTCTTAAAAGATCAATCAACTCTGGTTAATCTTTTGTGGATCATTTTGTCTTTCAAATACGCTGGGTCAGAATTGGTGTCTAACTCCTCAGAGTGCATAACAATATTTTCAAGAACATCTTCAACTAAATCTTGTGTTGGCAGACTCTTAAATTTTGGAATGGGGATTTCATTTGAATATAGCACAGGTTGTATCATGGTGTCAAATTATGGGTACTCGATACAATGTTTATTTTTCTTAGTGAAGCCCAAAGTCTTAACAAAAGTAGCAATCGGTCTTGTGGTTAGTAGGCTCTTGCCACATCTGATATGGAAAAAAAAATTGTAAAGCATTAACAAAAGCAGTGAGAGACTTGTTTTTATCAATTTTATCAAAAGTTATCACCCAAAGATTTAACATTTCTGTTTTTCAACCTTATGCAATATTTGAGATTCTTATAAACATTTTTTTTTAAATTTTTGTTTATGCACCTAAGTTACAATTACATTTAGCTAAGTTACGGTATGCAAGTGATTAAATTATGTAGTTTTATGAAATCATAAACTTACCATGGGAAATCCAAAAAATATTTTTAATCAGGACCCTTGCAGTGTTGCATTCTTTCAATGCATATAGTGCAGGCTTTATGTGGAGCTCACAATTTATTTTTGTCCCCCAGTTTTATGCCAATTTTAATTTTTTTTTTTTTTTTTTACTAAGTCAGTTATATTTGTTTGTTGATATAAAAGTGTAAAATTTTCATATATAAAACAAAAGGAATCTCAGTTGTTTTGTGCATTTGAACTTTCTAGTGATTGATGACATATTGTTTGATTGTTCTGCCAATTCGTAAAGAAAGGTATTTAATGCCCTTAATTCATATAAATTTAAGAAAATCTGAAAATATAAACACAAAAATTATGTTAATACCCAAACTTAATTAATCGACTGATTGAATTGGATGATTAACTCTGGAAACAAGTTGTTTTTATATATTTTAGTTGTCCCTCTAGAATATTCTGCAGAAAGCAGGATTACTCAAGAAAATTCTAGAATTCTATGGTATTTTTAACTTAATTTACTAATATTAAAATATGTTAAAAATGACAAAATTAAAAATATTCTTAGGGTGTTACATATAAAAGTATACATAATACAACAATACCATAATAAATACCTAGATAAAAACCTAGTTACATAATGTGTAACTGCAAAAACACTGAGTATTGAGAAGAAACCTTTTTTATGAATACAACGAAAGAGGTGGGGTATTGAACAAAATCAGGACCTGATGGAGCAAAACCAAGTAAAAATTTGTGCTCAGCACACCAAAATTACAGTAAACTGTCAAATCTAATTTAATAGACAAAAAAATTAATAATAGTATAATCTTACAGGCATCTAGTTTGCCCAGATTTGGTACACTGACTTTGAGAGAATTTCTTTTTAGTTTTTGTTATAGCTTTATTAATTTGTGTCATACTATCATCACATCTGTGCTTAAGCATTGGATGTACGGCCACTTCAGAGCAGATATCAGGTCATGAATATGTGGCAAACCAATTTAATTTTCCCAGTTCACTTCTATAGGCTCTAAGCTCTCTATATCAGTCATACATGTATCTACAACATATATACTTCCTACATAAGTACAAGATTTAATGTTTGAATAAATTTGCCTTGTTTAACAACAATCTTGTCATCTTGGATTAAATAAAGACCAAAGTATTTAAATTTACCTTTTTTTTCCAACTTTACTTTGAACTTCTTTCTTATAGGATAAATGACCTGAGTCATAAAGTGTTTAGCACCTGCCCAGCAGAAGTCATCCACATGAGTGGAAACAATGCCTTGTAACTTGTCATGATGGAAGGTAAACATAGATTGGTTGTACTTGGATACCATGGCACCTAATTTTATTAATTCTTCCCTGACTGTAAGATACCAGACTCTCAAGGCATCACTTAAACCATAAGCACATTTAATTTCCAGAAGTAGCCTTGTTTGTTACCAGCTTCTGCAGGAGGAGTTACAAAAATAGTCCTATCAAAACTCTTTCTTTGAAGGAATGCTGTCTTGATGTTTAGTACATTCACACTCATCCAAATAATGTTATGATTGTCAGCATGACATATATACTCCCTTTAGCATATGTAGGAGAGCCACTTCTGATGTACTGGGCATCAGGATCTTTGAATCCCCTAGCAACCAATTAGGGCTTGACAACCCTTCCCTCAGAAAATTCCTTGGTAGTGTAAATTCATCTTATTTTGGCTCTATCCTGCCCGGCATCAGTGACTTCAGTGTAGACCTGATTGTCCTTCAAGCTTTGTAATTCATTTTTCTTAGCCTGAATGACTTCATTTTCAGGCATCATGAGAAAGTACACCTCATCTGGTACAGCTTCACAAGTATTATTCTCCTTCTCTGCATTACCAGATAAATCTGTGACATCTTCATCATTCTGCCATTTAGTGAGGCTTCACTTCCTTCTATAGAAATATTCACTATAAAATTTATTTTTTCCAGTGGATTTACTACCTCTACTTATCACCTTCATTTTTTTCCAAATAATATTATTGCCATCAGTACTGACCAGGTTTTGATAAGGTCACTTTGGGCTTAATACTGTTAGAGCTTCTTTGGAATTGATTGTCACTTAGGGCTATCAAACCTCTTCCTGATATGCTTTTTCAGTGATATCTTCAACTACATTTTGAAAATCCTGTGAACTAATTTTCAACATTCTCTATGAGTGAGTCAAGAGAATTGTTTGCCATATTATTTACCTTGTTAGACAGAATTTCACTTAGGTTGTCATGGTAGCTTTGAATACAACATAGATAAACCCTAATATACATACCTCCATATTTCACAAGAATCTGTTTGTTTTCACTGTTTCATCCCTTTTGAAATATACCCAATCACTGTTGGTGAATTCAGTTCCAGTAGATGGACAGATTTGATGACACAAAGCTCTTTGCAGTCTTTCCAAACATTCATCCTGGACAAATGTTCTTCTAGCTGCATGCAATGCATTTAAATTATTTGCTCCAATCCTGCTAGAAGAAATGCCTTCAAAAGTAGGCAGTTGACTTTCTAAGACAGGACATACACTGGCGTTATAGCCAAATACAAACTGGTTAGGACTAAATCCATTGATGTTGTGCAGGATATTTTTGGCACTGACAGAACATCCCAATGCATCATCAAAGGAACAACCGACATCTTCAATTGTTTTGATTACTGTGAGATTCAATATTCCATTATGGCATTCATTGAGCCCACTGATCAATAGACTCTGAGTTTTTTTGTTTTTTTTTGCAAAAGTGTTCAGGTTCTTTAACATAATGTTATTGATTTCCCTTCAATTTAAAATTTTCCAGTTAAAAGGTCAGGAGCACCAATGTAGGAAATTCAAAATCTAAATACTACACCAATAATCTCACTAGCTTCTTTTAATTCTTGTGGTTACACTGTACCTAGTGGCATGGTCAATCATATGCAAAACCTTATTTCCTCTGATTTCCTTTATGTCCATTCTCATTAAACTGAATGCAAAGGGAATCCGACAATAGGCCTCTGCCTGGTTTTTTGTAACGTAAGTGTATGCTGCAGTAATCTTTTAAAATAATTAGAAACTTTGTATCTCTTATCCTGGCATTTTTTACCAATGTTCAAAATTTATCTGTACTATGGTGGTTAAACTGCTTATGTAGCTTCTCTGTTATTTTACTATTCTGGCATGCCCATCACAGGTGAGGTGGAAATAATTCGGCCAGAGAGGGGGAGTATGTTTGCTTGGGGCTTGAACTCCAGAGGCCTTCTTCTCCAGGAAGGGAGAGGAGAGGTGACCAGTCTTTTCACACTACCATCATGTTGATTTTCAGCCAGTCACTATGACTGGCATTTTCAAGCCCGCTACATCAAGACAGATGGGGATGGAGAGGTAGGCTTTCTGATTGTGCATGACATCAAAACTCAATCCCCTGTTCAGACTATCACAGGTTGCACTCAGTGTCTGTCCAGACTGTGACAGATACATGACCAGATGCTCCCTGAGAGCTTGAGTAGGAACCTCAAATATTGCTACACTGGTCTAACATACTGCCTTCATACTCAGTTTGAATAATCAGAACTTTTGTTATTAGTTCCCCACTTGCATTCTTCAGATGTGGGTAACAATATGTCCCACATGAAGAAGACTTTATCATTAATTATTCTTTAACTCCCAGGAACTCCAATGATTTACACATTCTTGGTCTTTGGTAATTTGACTGTTATTAGCCTCCATACTTTTAATTTCTTCATTTTTGTTCAGGTTTATTTCATCATCCTACACAAGGATCTTCATTGGTACTTATTTTTCATTTATCTTGTGGGTCCACTTTAAAGATGGTCCCAAATAATTTTTTTTAATTGACCAACATTTGTTGGCCATTTTGTTTTTGAGAATTTTTTTTTTTTCAAATTATTCTTTTCCAGAGAGAGAGAGAGTGAGAGTGTGTGTATATATATATATATATATATATATATATATATATATATATATATTGTGTGTGTGTGTGTGTATATATATATATTGTGTGTGTGTGTGTTTTTTTTTTTTTCCCTCCCAGGCAAAAAGTGTTTTTGATTTAGGCAAACGTAAAACAATTTTAAAACAGAAAAGCAAAAAATCAAAACAAATTAAAATATTTTTTTACATATTACGGTTTGAAGAGCAGAAATAAAGAATTTACTTTAAATCCACAAACAATAAAACAACAAAATAAGGGAGTTTTTTTGTTTTTTTTTTTAAACAAAAGACTTAACTTTTAAAGATTTAATCTCTCTAACACAGTAACAAACAGGAAATCACCAGGCAACTGAAAGTCCTCTCATCTAAAGAAAAACAATTAGCTCAAATTGAACTACCATCTGAACCAGCAAGGGAGACAGGTTAATCCAAAAAAGAATTAGTTTTTGTAATCAGGAGGATGTAAGTTCAATCAGTGCAGGGTAACAAATATTGTCCATAGAATAGAACTTTCCTTAAATCTATCATCAATCTGAATCTGATATTATATGCTTTTTACATCAATTTTCATAAAGCATTTAGTTTCTCCTAATGAATATAAATTCCATAGGCTGACCTAGTTACTCTCATGGAATGTGAGCAAATGAAACTTATTTTTCAACAAAGACCCTCTTGCAGTCCACACACTTTTTCAATTGGGGTTGGAGTGCTTGGATTCCATTGGTAATGAAACTTTCATCAAAAAGGCATCAACAGCAGATATAATGTCATCATCAATATTGGTTCTCAGCCAAGTGTTTCTTCATGTTGGGGAATAGATGACAGTTATGAGAGGACCAAATCAAGAGAATAGGGATGTTGATCAACTAGTTCAAAGTCTGTCATGCACAGCAGCCATTGAAACCAAGGATTTGTGTGATGGAGCATTTTATATAGTTTTGGTTTACCTATTTCTTCCCAAAAGTTCTCTGGAATTAGTGTTACTTTGCTGCCAATATCAATTTGCATTTTTAATTTTACCCTATTCAATTTAATTTCTATGAAGGTATATCCGTTCTTATCATTTTTACTAAGAAAATACCAGTTTCACTTTTTAAAGTGTCTTTTGTTTTTTCAACACTCTTTGTATTTTTCTTTTTTAAATTTACACACTGATTGAAAATGATTTTTCTTTTTATATATCTGTACCCATGCCAGACATTTTTCTCTGGTTCATGCTCATAGTTACACTGTTTGGATTTTAGTCTTGTTTTCTTTATCATGTATGTGTCTATAATTTCGGGTTGATTTTTTTTTTTTTTTTTTTTTTTATAATTCACTTTTTCAATCAATTCTTGTTAAATAAATTCAATGCCTCTAACAACATTTTGTTTAATTGCAACTATTCTAACATTTTAAATCTATGCAAATTATTGCACATATCTTCTTTCAGTCTTGGTTGAATCAATTTAGTATACATTTCTTCTTGTCCTAAAGGTTGAAATTCACAATATCTGCTGGTAGCCGGTGCAGAAATTTCATAATGAGTTTCCTTGCATTCTTGTTTTAATGACAAGAACTTTTTCTGTTTTAATTAGTATAGTTTGTTTAATGAATTCACCAATTAAAAATGTCTCCTGTTGCTACTTGTTACCATTTTCAACTATATTTGTCACAGGTTATATTAAGTTGCCAGATGCTTCCACTGTTATGGTATGTATATGGTGGTCTGTTTCCATCTTTGTGCCTACAATATATTTGTACTTATTTCTGTTCTTAATTTTATCTGTTCAGTTCATATTGTAGCAGATACTTTCAGACTCTCATTGCACACTGAACTGCTATATTTCAACACCCTGAATTGTTGGGTTTATCACCACTTTCCAATTCTGTTTACAATGTTAATGTCTCTACTCTATTTGTACTTGTTTCACCCATAACTTGTATTGATGAGTGGCCTGGTCTTGATTTTGTCTTTGCTACTCTTATCACACTTGATTTATTAATCCATATTCTGTTTTCTCAGTAGTTTAACATTTTTATGCAGTTATGGATTCTGCCACATAATGGTGAATACTCATTGTGATCAGAAGGAAATTTATTCACATTTTATAAAAAACATTTTTACTTCATTTTTGTGAATCCCTTTCAGAAATAGCTATTTTAACATTTGTAATAATTTTAATTTTCTTTTTAATTTTTAATATTTATTTATTTTATAACAAGATGATTCAACTTGATATTAGTATTTATTTCAATTTAGTGGTGGTGAACTTCATTAGGTTAAAGTAACTTTAAATAGCTCAATATTAATGTGATTCAATACTAACATGTTATTAGTGATTCCTAGTAACGCATAACTATTATATTTTATTCAATATATGAGTGTTCTTCAGCAAAATGTTATTTAATGTTAGTATTTCTCTCCTCGAAAATATTTTTTAATTTCATTGCTTATCGCGTTTTCGTTATTTGAAAGGGCAAGGTGAATATTCAATAATTTTTCTGTGTGGTCAGCTGCTTAAAAAGTTTGTTTTTTTTTTTCACCAGAAAAGTTTTTTTTTTTTTTTTTTTTCACCAGAAAACTGTTAATATCTACTTTTCATTATTCTCTGTAAAATTCTAAATGGACATTTCGATTCCTTGGCTAACATTCTATAAGGGTATTAAATCTCATTCATTTCTGTCCAATGAATCAGAAGATATAAGGGTTTGTGTGAGATCATTGAGTTTGAAAATGTCTGTCAACAGAAAATGCTAACTCAGCATAATTTCAACTTGCAATTTCTCAAGAATAGTTAAGAATTTTCACTTAAAATTTTTAGTTTTTTCCAATGACTATAAAATCTACAACATATTTTAAAATGAAAAATATCTATTTTTGTGGGGTTACATTGATTGATTGAATTGACATGGAATGACCCAAAAGGATTATCTAGCAGTGCTTGACTCATTGGTTTTAAAATTATTATTTACAATTTATCAGTTGTATATGAATAGAATAAGAATTGAGTTGTTTATTTGTATTTGCTTCAATGAAAAGTTCTCTTATATTGTATCAACTCTGTGGTTTATATTGTATAAAAGTGTATTTTATGTTGTCAGTTTGATAAACTTTGAATACAGCTATTTTCATTCCTAAAATTTAACATTTTATATCCAGTTGTAAAAGGAGTTTACTTTTCAGTAAAACTAGAAAAAATTACACATTTTTATGGCATACAAGACTTTTGATATTGGATGTTTTTTTTTTTTAAATTTTTGAAGCTTTCAATAATTTAAGATACATGTTGCCATCTATTTTTGTTTTATTAGCTATTAAGGACTGTGTGTATGACATCCCATGCAGCTGAGACAAGAAATATAATTGAGAAACAGGACCCCCCCACCTAAGATAAAACTGCAGGAAAACTATAAGGCTGTAACCCAAGGGGAGATAGAAAAGTCAGGCATGGCTGACCATATATGGAGGGAAAAGGGATGATGTTGAAATAAGACAGAGAATATCACTGGAACTTAAGGAATCCGTGAATAGGCTAGACCATAAAAATCTCTTAAGCCAGTCAAGCATAGATATGAATACACTTTGGGAACCAGTAATATGGAGTGGTAGAGAAAACAATAATAATACCAAATTGTAATATGAGCTCTCCAAAAAAAAAAAAAAATGGTAACTGAGGTAAGTCCCCAAAGTTCATATACTGATGTTCTCAAGGACACTTGGCCCAGTGGATAAAAGCATTGGTTGAAGTAATCCAGTGACTTGGCCCAGAGAGTTGCAAGTTCAATACCTGAGAAAAAACTTGAAGAAATAACAGAAACTATCTGGAAGAGGTATGGCATCTACCAATCTAACAATCTACCCTGGTGGATGAAATAAAGGGTTCGGTTTGAAATTCCAATCACCTGAAGAAGGCTAGAGCATACAATGGCCAAAACATTGTTCAGACTGTTACCATAATCACAATGTAGATAGTGTAAATCATTCTTAATTGTAATGGTGACAATTTAACATTTAACTTTATTAATAACAAAAGCAAATGTATATTGCTCTCAAAGGTAAAAATTATCTATTTAAATCATAGTAATTGGGAGACAAAAGCTACTAATATTTTTGGTCAATGAAGAGAAATAACTCTTGTATCTCCAATTAATTCCTGTGTGTTATAAAAGTTGGGTTTTGGTTTGAAGCTTAGAAATTGTGGTAAGCATAATTATATGCAATAAAATTATTGAAAGCTTCAACTAAAATGCACATTGGTTATTACTGAGTTTCTATTACTAGACCTTCATCAAAAAAGTAGAATTGAATATTGTTCATTAAATTACAACCAAAAGGCAATTTAGTCATGCTGCATGTTAAGCATATATAACTACCTCAGTAGTGTCATGACAGAAAATGTGACACAAAAATCTAAAGGTGAATAGGACAGTGAAAGATATGTTTCAGAAACTAAGCAAAGTATTCAAAGATAGGACAATATGCTCAGAAACAAAGAGAAGAACTGCTATATGTTACCTAACCTATATGGAGGTGAATGCTCAACTCTTCTATATGAAACTTGAAACAAGAAAGATGTTATTCTACTGTCAAATTGTAACAATATCACGTGAGCAATGAGGAAGTTTTAAAGAAAATAAGAACTATGAGAAAACTAATTCTTATAATCAGAAAGAGACAGTTGAAATTTCTGGGATACATAATCAAGAAAGAGTAAATTCGTAATAGCAACAGACAGTACTCGGCTGTAATAGAAGTTGAGTCTAACTGACCAAGTTTATGTGCTGGGCAAATTGGTAGATGGTTTATATAACAGCCTGGGGAAATTCTATTCTGTTACCTGGGCAAACCTATTCTGTAAGTTCTGATTGGCTGATGTTTCCAGTGTGGATATTGTGCTCAATAAATATCCAACATACTGTGACTATTCAAGAGAGGAAATATATTGAGTTACAACCCTGTTTATTTTTGTCAGCCAATTGGATGCTGTTTGGAAATCTCCTTGCGAAGGTGATCCTCACACTCTTGATTGTTTATCTCTTATGTGAGGGTAATGGCCTTTGGGTGGGAAATGAGTTGTTTCTGGCCTGGTTGATTGTATGGGAGTAATCTGGACAATGCTGTTTTTTTTTTGTTTTTTTTTTTGTGGCTGGGCAACACTGGGTAATGTTTCATTTTCTTTGGCATGTGGGACATGTGTATTGGGCTCCTGGGCATCTCTGATACTTTGCTCAGGGAAAGCACTAGGGATGTGGGTAGGGACTGTAGGTGTTTGAAGCTTCCTGAGAAATCGGTAGTTCTGCAAGATGATTCTACCCAATCCATCCACTCTGATTCAATATTGACGGTTAGGTAGTGTCTCGACAAGTCTGCCTGTTGTGTCCCACTGGTGATTGGTTGGATGTTGTATTGATACTATGTCCCCTTTCTGAAGTGGAACCAGGGTATGGGTGATATGGTTGTACCTTTCTATAAGGCGGGCCTTACGTTGAAATGGGCTTTTCTCGTGATTTTGAGCTGCAGCTATCCATTTCACATGCGGCTTGTATAGCATGGGTTGGGATGGTATGAAATCCTGTAGCTGATGGTGGAGTAGAAGTTGTGCTGGGGAAAGCCCAATGGTCATGATGGGCGTGTTCCTGTATTGAAGGATAGCCTGTGCTGCTCTGTTGTTATCCAGGGATCTTTGAGTTCCTGTGTTACTGTGTATTATCCTTTTGGCAGATTTGACAGCCAGCTCTGCTCGGCCATTAGATTGAGGATAGGCAACATATGATAGTCTGTGTTTTACAGCTCAGTTGTTCAGGAATTGTTGGAATGGTAGTGATTTGAAAAGTGGACCACCATCCATGCTGAGTTCCTCTGGAGCACCATAGGTCTGGAATCTGGTTGACAAATTATTCTTGAGGCATCTGCATATCCATGGTTTAAATGATAAAAGATGAGCCATCCAGTTAACTTATCAGCACAGACAAGGTACTGCTGACCCCTGTCATGGAATAGATCCAGGACTATTTCCTGGAAGGGCCAATCTGGCAATCATGTGAGAGTGATTGGCTCTTGTGGTTGACTAGGGGCAATGTTTGAGCATACCATGCAATTGGCTTATTATGGATTGCAGCATTCATTCCAGGCCAGTAGATGGACACATTGGCATGGGCTTTCATGCCAACCACACCCTGGTGTGCTGAATGCAAGCTAAGCAATATTTTTTTCTAGTGAGAGGTTGGAATCACTATCCTTTATCCAATAACACTAAGCCATTGTCAGTGCTAAGGCAGTGTCTTACCTCCCAATATTTGTGGAGTACAGGTGCAGTGAGATGGTGCTTTTTTTTTAATCTGTGCTGTACTGCATTTATCAATTCTTTGTATTGGTCCTGCTGCACAGATAAGGTCTGGTGAGATGATGGCTATGTTGTCAGTGATCCCAAATGCCACCATTAAAGCAGTTGATTGTCTATTTTATCAGACTCTAGAACATCTGATTGAGTGCGTTGGATAGAAAATATATTCTGAAGGGCTTGTACCATTGCGACTGGGTTGCAGGAAATGACATCCAAGCCTCTGTGCCATTTCCCAGGGCAGTGCTGGATAGTAAAACTATATCTCAGTGTTTTTTCCTTCAATCAAGTCGGGGGTTTGGGATTTTGCTTAAATTCTTATCACCAAACAATCATTTTTGTGGTTCATGGTCTGTAACCACTATGATACTAGGGCAACCCATGATGAACATACAACATTTTTCCAATACTCATGCAATTGCTGCTACTTCACCTTTTATTGGCACATATCTGCACTCAGCGTTGGTGCAAAATCTGCTGCCAGCAAATATTAGGCGCCGGCCTTCTGGACAACAGATCAAGGCTTTCTTGATTGTGCATGGACAGTGTTTTTGTAGGAGTAGGAAACCCATTCTATTATAGTGAAACACACCTATTCTATTAATAGACTCTCCCACCTATAATAAGTAAGAGTAGTAGCAGTCGCTCAGGGAGTTGGTCAGTCAGTCAATGTCGGACGACTGTTAGTCAGCTATTAAAGTATCAGCCACCACAACTAGATTGCTGCGTCATTAGCTATTATATCAAGTTCCTAATGTTTTGTACGTCGAACCTATTTAGGACCAACTTAGTGAAATACAAGCCTCCACTGTGAAACTACTCTATAACACATTCCTTCTTTACTCCAGTCAGGAGCAAGGCAAGTTATTTGATTTTTGTCAAATGTCATGACACACTTCCGAACTAGGTCAACTATGATCCGTTTGGAATGCTGGAATGTGTCTTTGAGGCTTTTGTTCCATGTAAAATGTGAGTTTTGTTTTACCAGATTGCAAAATGGTAGCATGATTGGACCTAATGAGTATGCCCAGGCCACTTGATTGACTAATTCAAACCATGATCTTGCATCTGTGATTGTTTTTGGAACTGGGAAGTTCAATATTGCTTGTAGCATGGAATCGGGAGTTACTCCAGAGGGCATTATTTGGAGGCCTCCAAACTGTACTACGTCCTGACAAAATTGGAATTTATCAATGTTGAGAAGAGTGAAGCAAAAAATCAAAGGTATGATAGAATGCTTTGGTGATGTTGAAGTTGTATAATAGTGTGTCATCCATGATTTTGATTTTACGGGGAATATCCTTCATTACCTCGTCGAATCTGCATGTGTACATGTGCCCAGATGCAAGATGGCCTTGAGGCATTCTGAGGTACATAAATCTTCCCCATTCTGTGATGAAAGTGGTAAGTGGCTGGAACTCTTTGTCTAATGGTATTGAGTGGTACCCATCGAAAGCGTCTAACACAGTTTTTTTTTGTTTTTGGTGGTACTTGCTGTGCCAATTGGAATGGTGACCCAGTATGATGTGTCTCCCATTTACATTGGGAATTCAGGTGTTGGTAATCTATAGTTCTGCGTTGTCTACCTTCTTTTTTTTTTTTTTTTTTTTTTAATAGCTGTGATGACCATTGTGCTGCACCAATCTGTGGGCATGCCAAAAGGTACAGGTGCTATTATACCTCTTTCTATGTTCTTCCAAAGAGACTGTTTTACTGGTTCCTTGAAATGGAAAGGCACAGGAATTGGGCTGTGCCTAGCCTTAGGGATCACGCCTTCTTTTAGATGTATGTGGACGGTGGGACCGGACATAGATGGGAACACTCCATCACATTTGAAAACTGAATTAACAAACTGCTTTAGGAGCCAAGTGTTAAGTTTGCTTATGTTTTTTCTATCACTGGAAAGAGTTTCTTTGGGTGATTTGGCAGTTGATCCCCACTTTCCGTCAAGTTTGGGATTGTAGTTTAATTTTTCATGGGCATCTCTGACGGGGATATACTGCATGGCAACGTCAGCTTTGCTTGATAATGTTGCAAAATTGTTTGGGAAATTTTCATGTAATATTCCCACATCAATGCATGCTGCCTTGCTAAAATAAAGCTGCTCAATTTGTTTGCATATATAGAAAGCTTGTTTGGTAACTTTCCCTCCAATGATAAATTTAATATGGCACAAACTATTTTCTCTGATGGGATCAGATTGCGGTTTGTGAGTCCCATCTTTTCTAAATGCTTTGGTCACCCCAAGACATGGATGCTCCACTGTCAGGGAGTACCTTAAGTGTAGTGCTCTTCATATCAGGGATGTTTCTAGCTTGTCTGGGGTCTGGATTAGGTAAAAACAGGATTGCTGGCGCATTTATTTCAACTATTTGGCTTTCGTTTATAGAAGTGTTTATGCCTCTTTTTTTTTTTTTTTTTTGGTTGAATGTAATATGGGCAATGGCAGTGTCCGTGGGAGCTTCATCAGATTCGCAGCTTTTTACAGTGGCCTTATTTTTTACCTTTTTTGCTAGGCACAATCTTGCAAAATGGTTGGACTTTCCACAAGTGGTGCATATTTGACCCCATGCTGGACATGCTAGTTGGCGGGAGCTTGTTCCCAGAATGCCACGTTGGTGGCTACTACAGCCTCTGCAAGCTTGGCAGGGGTTTGGTTCACTGACAATGTTGTCATGGTTCGAGGTATAAGCACGGATATTGTTATTCTGTCTGTGGTAAGTTGACTTCCGAACAGTAGCCATGTCAGAGGTATTGGTCATTGCAGTTTGGTCCTGTACTGCTGATTCAAATGCTTCAGTATGACAGACATTCTGCTTGAGGGATTTCAGTACTCTGGCTAACAAATCTGTTTGGAGTGCATCATTGGCTATGAATCTGATGAATTGGTCCTTGATATATACATCAGACAGATCGTATTCACAAGAGGAACATAAAAAAATTGCAGTCAAGGGCTGTAGCCCTAAGGTGAACAAGGTACTGCTGTACAGGTTTGATTTTGACTTGTAACATGGATGCAAAGGTGATGCGATGGACCATATGATTTGATCACTGTGTGACTAACATCTCTATTATTTCAAGTAGCTTTTTGGGGTCAGCGTTGATTATGGCATTTTGGACTGATTCATCAGCACAATTATATGACTGGATGTTGGTCTGCCCGTCATTTTCATAAATACTTCCCAATCAATTCAAAATTTCCTGAATTGTTGAGGGATCAGTTCCAGATGGAGCCGAGGAAGCTTGGCCACTGGTGCTTTAGCAGGGATCGTTTGGGTGGTGAGTTCCTTAGCTTGCTTAAGGATAAATAGGGCTTCTTCCATTGCCTTGACTCCCAACTCTCTCAGCATAGCTAGATCCATCATTTGCAAGTTCTCCTTTTGTCAGTTTTTCACTTGCAAATGTTGCAGCATAGTTCTTGGCTAAGTCGGCAGAGAATCCTGCTTTGATGAGGTAATTTTCCCAATCCTCAGATTCCATTCTGCCCACAGCACTATGTAGAATTTGGTAATAGCAACAGCTGTGATAGTCTGACTAACCAAGTTTATATGCTGGGCAAATTGTAAACAACCTGGGAAATTCCATTCTGTTACCCAGGCAAGCCTATTCTGTAAGTTCTGATTGGCTGAAGATTCCAGTGTGGATATTGTACTCAATAAATATCCAGCATACTGTAACTATTCAAGAGAGGAAAATATATTGAGGATGCGGCATTATGGTATATGGAGGATTGATTGATTGATTGATGACGGATGAGTTCTTATGGTGAATGTGCAAATTGTAATAAGTGAATGGTTGTGAATCAGATTAGCTAGGTATAAGATAGTGAAGACCAGCCTCAGCTCATTCACTATTTTAGGCCTTGTGCCATAATTGTATTTTTATACAATAAATATTGAGGAAAATATATTGAGTTACAACCTTGTTTTTGTCAGCCAACTGAATACTATTTGGAAACCTCCTTGTGAAGGTGAGTCTCACCCTCTTGATTGTTCAGAGTCTAGAAAATTTAACACTCACAAGATGTTGATGAGGAGGAAATAGCAAATAATTGACTTAACTAGTTTGTGTGAATGGATGGCATAACAAGAACAAATAGGGATGTTAAAAATGCAAAATTCACTTAAAGTAATAAGACAAAAGTTGCAGAGAGCCATGAATATCCATGTCCTAAAGAGACATGGGTGATTATAGATCTCACAGAAAGATTTGTAAAGTTTTGTAATGCTGAAATTAAGAATCTATGAATTGATAAAAAAAAATAGTGCTGAAGCTTCCTGTTTCTTGTGAAATATATATCAATTATAAGAAAACCAGATGTAACATTGGAGTGAAACCTTGTGGCAAGGAAAGCTCTGGTATCATCAGTGCTATCTTTAAACATTGGATGGCATACATTGACTTGCCAAAATTTATGAGATAGGTGTCTAGTATCATGTATATGAGATAGGTGTCTAGTATCATGTATATGAGATAGGTGTCTAGTATCATGCATATGAGATAGGTGTCTAGTATCATGCATATGAGATAGGTGTCTAGTATCATGCATATGAGATAGGTGTCTAGTATCATGCATATGAGATAGGTGTCTAGTATCATGCATATGAGATAGGTGTCTAGTATCATGTATAATGCAACTCAAGATGATATAGACTCTACCAGTGGTTCAACACCTTGAGCTATACTATCTCAATTATCTATTTCCTGATATTTGTAGGTGCTGGATATTGTTTATGTATAGACCTCTCCACCACATTCCATAAATACTCAATTGGTCACATGTCAAGTGATACTTCTTAAACCAATTCTGTGCAAAGGATATCAAATATTGCCTTAATTTCAAGAATGAAATGTCCCATCTGTTTGGTACTCACTCTCATGCCCTGTTTGAACTCCAATGATTCATGTTGCATTGCCATGAGTAATTTAGCCAATGTTCACATTGATTTTCCAGATGTCAAAGTACAACTGATATTTGGCCAGACATTTCCATGATGTCAGGGTACAATGACGCCAACTATCATTACTTTGACATACTGCCAGCCCTGGAGTTTTGGCAGTGCATTTTGGGACTAGGTTCTTTTCTAACAGATAATTTAATAACCAGACATTTTGTTATATAGCACAGAACTTACATTTTACTGTACATAATACTGCTACTCAAAATCCATGGAGTAATGACCTGAATTAAATATACTTGGAAAAATCTGTAAAACTATAGAAGATACAGTTTACAATTTTAAAGTGTGACGTCGTCCCCCGGTCGCAGCGCTGACTGTAACGTTCTATCCTGATCTACCACGGCGCCAATTGTGACGTGGCTGTTCCAGGGTCCTATCCCAGTCACGACACCAGTTGTGACGTCCCTAAACAGCACCAATTGTGACGTCTTCGCCGTGGCGCCAGCTGTTCGCTCCTCGCTGCTCCGTCCGGGTGTCGCTGCTCCAAACGTGACATCCGCCTGTCGTGTCAGTTGTGTTGTCTCGTCCTGTGATGACCAACTGGCTTGGTATCGGTCGCGGCACCCAAATGTGACGTTCTAACCTTTTGGTGATTCGGGTGGGAATCTGGTTAGATTTGATATCAGCCTCGCCGTTCCCAACTCGCTTCCAACGCCTGGTTACCAAGGTAACTGCACTGATCTCCAGTCTGCCTACCCATGTTTTGAATTGATCTTAGACAGACGAGATCAAACAGTGGTTGGGGCCGTAATGCAAATTGAGTTCAACGGGGGTGATAACACACAAATATGCATAAAAGAAAATAAAATGAAAACTCAAAAAGTTCAAAGTATCAAAGAAAAAGGTAACAAACTTTGTCTAGTTGTTCGATACATAGGACTGCATCTATCTCCCGACCCATTCTGTGGATTGTGACACGTCGTTTTAAGCTTAGGCAAGTTTTAACGCTTCAAGTTGTTTGCTCTCTAAGAAATTTGTGTTTGATTGTGTCTTTGGACTAAAAAGTGAAACTTATTTTCGGGTGGTCTGGTCCTAAAGTCGCTCTTCAAAATAATTGTTCTTGGTTGAAGAGGAGTCCGAAATTTTTGCGTGAATCTTGGTCAGCTATCTTGATCTATCATCTCTGCTGCCAGGGCCGAACTGATTTCTGCCTGTTGGGGCCTGGCTTTTATTAACGCCGACAAAAATTGGGTTGGGTCTGTTGGCGTCGGGGAGTTCCTCGATAATTCTAAATACATATCCACCTCTTTTATTTCTGGTTGGGATTTTCCACTCTTTTCCATTTTTGGTAACTTTTTTTCCTCCCACTTTCTCACCATGCTTCTGAGGGGCGTGAACTGCCCTCCCCACTTCTTCGTAGCAGCTTCTCATACTTATACTCTGGATGGGGCGTCGACAGCCTTCTTCGTGTGTCACGTGATCACTCTCGGCCAATGAGGTCTTGGTCGGGTATCTTTCCTCCTCCTTCGTGCGTCACGTGATCACCACTTGACCAATGGCGTCTTAGTCATGCGTGAACAATCCGCGCTTTTGTTTGGAAAAAAAAAAATACCTTGCTTAACTAAAAAAATTAATTATCTCTTCTCTTTCCTTTTTCTTTCCTTTCAAATCGCCGTTATCATGAGCGGATAATATGACAACTCTTTGTTCAACACGTGGCGTTTGTCAAGTAGTTTATCGCTAATTCATCAGATGGTTGGTTTTTCCGACATGGCCTCAGAAAAGAATTTTCCCCAAGTTTTCAGTCAGTCTGACATCTCAAGGAAGAAAAAAAACATTTCTGGTTCTATTCATTTTCCTTCGGTTCATGTGTCTGATAACAAAATTTTATCGCAGGGCAACGTTGTTTTGTTGAAAAGAATTTTGTGTGGGATTTTAATTTTCCATATCTAACTAAGGCTCTGTAGCTACACCTGTGTTTTGTCAATTATCAAAATTAACGTTTTCAAGTGGACTTTCTTTTGGCGAACATTTCTTGATAACACAATTCCATTCGCGACAGGCCAAGTAGGAAAATCGATCAACGATTACTTTCGTAGGTGGCCTTTAATTTTCATATCTGTCCAAAGTCTTTTTAGTCACCTGTTTCTTTTCGTCCCTTATCGAAATAACATTTTCACTTGAATTTTTCTCTTGGCCGATGCCTTCCCATACCAATAGTTTGTTTTCATATCCTTAGATAACACTTCCCTACCCACTCAAATCTCATTGTCATTGTAATGACACTCTTTCGCCATTTGCCACTTATCAAAATAACCCCTTTTTTATTGCCTCTTAGCCGTGTGTGTGTGCGCTTATCACCTATGATTCGGATCTCGCCACATTTTTCCCTTGCTTTCTTCTTTTCTTTCGTTTCCCTTTCTGCCTTTCTTTCTCTGCCTGGATGCATGGTGCCACAAAAGTAATTCTAACATTAGCTGTAAGTGGCAACACTACACTTCAGTCTTTGTAGGTCTAGCACAAATAAACTTGTTTTGAGAAGAAATCCGAAGCTACTTTTCCTTTTAGAAACTCTAGTCTCTGCCCTTGTGAAATTGTAATTGGCAACCACCATGTTATGTATACTGTTTGAAAAGGTTTTATTGTAAATCTAAATTAAAATGTGCATGCCATCATCAAATCAGGAAAAGTATGCTACGGTCATATAATAATTGTGATATGGCTCATGTCCTGGGATTGTCCTCTGCTGGGTGCATATGAGTGCATACATCTAGTTTAAAGTTCTCTCTTGAACATAAGATCTCTGAAAAAAAAAAATTAACAAGATGGCTGAATGTAATGAATCTGCTGATTATGAAAAAAAGTATCTGATTATGAAAACATTGATAGGGATATTGAACCAGTAAGTAAAGTCAATGAGATAAATCTTGCAGAATGATAATATCAAGCAGCAACAAACTATGAATGTAAAAGGCAGACCACCTTAACAAAGCTGTTTGAAAGGTGATTGAGCTTCTTAAAGTAGGTCAAGTAATTAAATGTAAATTTGTGACAAAAATTTAGAATGGAGAAGATTCAAGGTTATAAGCAAGACAGGTATGACATCAGACCAAAACAAGTATTTAGTGAATTTAACTATAAAACAGTCTGTTTTTGGCTAAATTCTCAGCATGGTGTATCTGAATGGCAAATATGTGAAGCATATTTTTGAAGATGAATAAAACTAAATGATTTATTCCTCAATTTCAATTGGATATAAACTGCATTTTTACTGAACAAGTAATTTGACATTGTCTGATTTAAATCCTTCTTAAGAGTCTAATGTTTCATTACTATTATATTTGAAAACTCTTAATGTTATTAAAGTTAAGAGTTGTATCTTCAAAATATAATCAAGAAGTGTTCATATAATTTGAAAAAAGTTGCATGGTATATTTTCTATTCATTTCTGTTTTGCAAGATCAGAAAATTTTCGGGCTCATGTTATAGGCAAGTTTCATAAAATGTTTAAAGAAAGCATAATTTAAATTGGATGTTAAAAACAAGAGAGAGAAATATTAAATTGGGACAGAATGAATGTGAAGAAACTGAAATATATCTAAATGATAAATAACAGAAACATGAACATAGAATATCAGTAAATGTGATCACAGCAATTGGTTAACAGCACAAATTTGACCCTATTTGAGTTATGATGTTTGAGAATTGTATTATTCTGAAGCAGAAAAATATAGACCATTAAACAAAGAAAGCAAAGAAGGAAAAGTCTTCAACAATTATTCTAGAATTTGTGAATCTTGATTGTTTACAAATAGTTGCATGTAGTGATGTATCTTTTGCTAAACTCGGTGATTACATGGAGGCTAAATTATTTTTTGGTTGGCAATAACAACAAATATGTGCCCATTGCTTGGCAATCTAAGAGCATTAGAATTGTCAAAAGCACTGTCTGTGGAAGCATGTTTTGTATTTTTTCAAACTTTTAGAAACTGATTATTACAACTAGAACAGCAACAATTAGAGCACAATTCAGAAAATATTACATTGTTACATAAATTTGTTAGTTTTTTAATTTGTTTTAATATTTATTATTTATTAGTAGTTCTGATGAATCCTTCAACAATGTATTCCCTTTCTTTGTTTACAAACTCCTGCCAATGATTCACTAATTGTTAAATGCCTTGACAAGAGAAATCACTAGGTTTTGACTTGAAAAATTTATCAAGCCATGTTTTAATTTCCACATCATTGTTGAATGAAACACTCAAAATTTTAGAAACTGACAAAAAGATGGTAGTCTGAAGGGGCTAAATCAAGTGAATATGGTGGCTGTGGCAGAACTTCCCAACCAAGCCCTTTAATTGTATTGCTGGTCAGGTCTTTTCAGATAAATTCTCTGAGCCTGTTCATTTGTTAATCATACAGCTAGGCATTGACTGTTTGATTGTTGGTGAAGATGAGCAATAATAACAGGCGAGCTTTACATCTGAGCCAATTCCCTATTGGTCTGGCATGGTTCTTTAATCAGTGTATGCAATTAATTCTCTTCAAATTCAACAGGTTGGCCAGGATGTGGAGAGTTTTGAGTTCAAACTTCCCTTCTTTGAAACTGGAAAAACATTTCTGTGCCATTCTGTCAGTAATTAAGTCATCTCAGTACACAGCACAAATAATTTTTTCAGAGATCTTATGTTCAAGAGAGAACTTTAAACTAGATGTATGCACTCATATGCACCCAGCAGAGGACAATCCCAGGATATGAGCCATATCACAATTATTATATGACTGTAGCATACTTTTACTGATTTGATGATGGCGTGCACATTTTAATTTAGATTTATGTCTCTGGTAACTTTGGCAGCTTTGCAACCTTGGTTAAAAGCAAAGATGTTGAACATACTCATTTTTGTCTACTTGGCATTTTATCTCAAAGAGATGTCTAATCTGAAAAAAAAATTTCAATAACATTGGATAAGTTTCACAGGATGACCAGAGTTACTAAGAAGTAAAAATGCTATGAAAGATTATTCTTCAAGATCATTTGCAGAACATCAGAAAAAGAACAAATGAATATATGTAACAATATATCCTAAAATCATTAATATCTGCTTTTGTGAGACAAATGCTGAACAAAAAAGACTTTGGAAAAAGTTTTATCGATCCCAACAGAGTTACAAATTTTGAATTCCTTAAAAAATGCTAATAAGACCTTTGGGTATGTATCACAACTCAATGGATCTACTGTAATTGAGCACTACAAAAAAAAATGTCAAATAACAAGTGGAAGAATTGTTAATGTATTTATATAGTTAATAAAGGGAGATAAGTTTGTATTTCTAGTTAATTCTGTTGAGTTATAAAAGATAGGCTTTACAAAGAGAGGCATCCTTTTTGAATTAAGATGGTTTGTATCTTGGTCATATATATTTTGTTGGGAAATATTATATACAATTGATATTGTGGCCTGTTAGGGGCCAGAAAGAAAGACACGGAAAGAAAAAGGTAGGTTGAACAAGTGTATTGAAATAACAGATTCCAATTCCAGGTCATAATATGTAAGAAATAAGTCTGACGTTAGTGTTTTCTTTATTCTTTCAAATGCCCCCTGGCATTCTGCTGTCCAAACCCAGGGCTTGTCTTTCTTTAATAGTTCCTTAAGAGGGGGGGGCATGCAAATCATGTATATTTGGTATGAATGCCTGGTAATAATGTGCTAGTCCAAGGAAGCTCTGCAACAAAACGATGTTATTGGGCTCCGGCATGTCTTTAATCGCGGCAACCTAGTTTAGTTTCCTGCCATCCTTGTCAATTATGTGTCCTCGGTATTTGATTTTTTTTCCATTTTCACATTTGGTCTCTTTAAGTTTGAAACCATAATCTTGAATTTTAGCAAAAACTTTGTGGATATGATCCTTATATTCGACTACACTTTGCCTTTTCATCAGAATGTCATCTAAATAAGTGACTGAGAAGTCAAGGTCGCTCAGCATAGTACCCATGACTTGCTGAAAAATTGCTGGCACAACTTTGGCCCCGAATGGTAAACATTTGAATTTATATAATCCACGATGCATATTTATACATAATAGCTTCAGAACTCACCTCTTCAACCAGAATTTGCAAATAAGTGTTATGGTCAATTTTTGAGAAAATTTTCCTCCCATTTAACTTTGCAAAAATGTCTTCTGAGCAAGGAAGAGGGTAATGATAGTCCTTCAGAACAGCATTTAATCCAGTTGAAAAATCAGTGCAAATGCGTATGTCTTTCAATTTCTTTTTTACATTGATCACTGGTGCAGCCCATTGGCTGTACTCCACCTTTGATAGAACCCCAGTTTTTTCTAATCTGTCAAGTTCCTCATTAATTTGTTCCAACGAGGCAAAAGGCACATTTTGCTTCTTTTTTAACACTGGCTGGATGTTGTCTTTTAGTTCAATTTTTGCCATCATCTTGGTACACCTGCCTAACCCACCAGAAAAAAATTCCTGGATAGGCTTCCTTCAGTTTTTTTTTCAGCTTCAGTATTCCAATTTTCAATTTTTTGGCAGTATGAATTTATAGGTAAGTCCCAAAGCTGGAATTGTGTCATCCAATCACTGCCAAATAGGTTGTTAGTATTTTTCAGGACGAACAATTTTAATTTAAAAGTCTTCCTGTTGAACGTTTTATTAGCAATCACTTCTCCCTCAAATTTAATTTTTTCTCCTGTTACTGATCTTGCAATCTTGCTAGATTTTCTCATGGTTGGCTTACCCAATCTTTTTCATGTTTGCAAGTTTATTATAGTTAAATCAGAACCCGAATCTAGTTGAAATTCCACACTTTTGTTTAACATTTTTGCGTGCATGAATTTCCTGGTATTAGCACCGTCTAGTTCAACCGACCTTGTATTTTTTTATGCAGCTATTGGTTTTATTTTTAGATCAGCAATGTGAGCTTTTGTGTCCAACTCAGTTACATATGTAACATTTTTTTTATTCTGGAACGCACAAGCTTTGTACCAGTGTAGGGCCCCACATCCATAACATGGTCTAGGGGGTAAATTATTTTGCTTTTTCTTTGTATCATTAGTTCTAGGTGACTTTGTTTGTTTCTGTTTGTAGCTCACTTTTCTGATGTGAGCAATACCAGATTCTTCAATATTTTTAGAATCCTTCTTTAAACTGACGTACCTCTGACATTCTTCAGAGATCTGCTGTAGAGTTATATTCGACTCATTCTTCAAGTTGTTTAGTATTCTTCGCCTAATTTCTGCATCTTTTGTTGAAACTAGTCCTTGCACGAATATCAAACATTTGAAGTTATTCGCACTAGCTTCAACAGTCTAAAATCATCACAGTGCTTGTTTACCACTGATGCAAACATGGTGTAATCTTCGCATTCTTTTCTCGTTAGATTAAGACACTTTCATCTCTTATGGAAAAGAGATTTCTTTGGACTGAAAAGCTCCATGAGTAATTCCACTGCTTCGGTGAATGTCAACTTGCTAGTCTTCCAAGGCAGAATGTAGTTTACGAATTTTGTGTGCTCAGTTGTGCCAAGTTTCCTTAGAAGAAGACATACTTTTTTCAAGTCACTCCAATTTGCACAATCTGTAGTAAATAAGTCCTCATGTCTCCTAAAATATGATGCAATGGTTATGTCTTCCTTGAGAGAGTATGAAAAATTCTCTATCGCACTCCAAATGGTAATTTGCAAAAAAGATTTGTTTTCAATGGAATTACTATGGCTTGTTAGTTCTAAAACTTGCTTTTGAAATTCGAGCTGTCTCTCATGATTTTCCTTCTGGGTTTGCAGAAATAAATCTTCCTTTTTTTCCTGTTGAGAGAGCAATTGTTTTTGCCACTTCTCCTGCTGTGCATTCTGGTACTTTACAAGATACAATAAAAATACTTTTGAAATCCTCCATGTGTCTCTCTTCTTTCTTTCTTTCTTTCTTTCTTTTTTTTTTTTTTTTTTTTTTTTTTTCCAGTTTTACTTTCGTTTTTTTTTCCAGATGCTTTTCAAATGACAAAATTGTGACGAAAAATAAAAAATTTCTCGTACATCCACTGTTAACACAAATTGGCAATTACACATAGTTCTTTTATGAAAACTTGTTTGCCCGTGTTTTTAGGAGAATTCCTTTTTAATCCCAGTGGTTGTCACAAATCCTCATCACGAAGTTGTTGTGGCCTGTTAGGGGCCAGAAAGACACGGAAAGAAAAAGGTAGGTTGAACAAGTGTATTGAAATAACTGATACTTACAAAGTAAGTGTTATTAGTCAGCAGATAGAACTGTCAGGTTACACTGTCTCCTAGGAAGTCTTGCAGGTTGGTATTTATGAAGGAGGAAGAGTTCATTCCCATGTAGGTAGGTCACCATAACAATTGGTGTAGTGGAAGTGAAAGGCAGGATGAACTGCTGGCTACCTTTTGATGAGGCTGCTTGTACCCATTGATCAAAAAGACAATGCTTGGTGTGCTGCATATGCAGGAGAGGATGGCCGGCATGAACCCAAAAACATCTGCTTTCAAAATGTATGTTTATGTTGGGCTGAGCAGTGCCTAGAATTTGTTTATACAAATGATTTGTGTCAGGCATAGCAAGATTACCAATGTTTCTGGGCTCAATATAAACAGACGGATTTTGCTTCATCAGAAAAAGTGAGTTGCTAGTATTACTATTGTATAGAACATTGTGATTCTGATTACCTTGTTCGTCATCACTTTCTGTGTCCTGGTTATGTTTGACCTTCATTTGCACCATTCCTGTGTGGCATTCTTCGTTGCCCCTGCCATGCATGTGTTTGTTTTATTGGATTTGTTTTGTTTGTCTCGGGTGCTGCTGTTCATTCTGTCTCTCCTCATTCATGTTCCAGAAGTAGAAAAACAACTTCAATTGGATTGTGTCTAAGTAGGAGAAAATGTTTTCATATTTGTTAATATTTGTAGAACCTTTTAGTCTATCACTTTAACTTTTAAACATTTGGTAATAAAGGCCTTTCATAAAAATCATTTATGAATTTTTATACAGAAATGGATAAACAGATTGCTTTGATCACTTGTATGGAAAGTGGCAGTGTATATATCATGTAATCAACCAGACTTCTATTGAAGCTAAAGTAATCTAGACACTTTGCTGTTAAAGACAAATATAAGCAAACAAACTTTGATTCCTTGTAATCATTCAAGTAAAGTTGTGAATTTATAAACCTGTAATGTGATAGGTGGTAACTTCAATGTGGGGCAAGTAGAGCCTCAAAGAGGCTTAATAGTTGTTGATGAACAGTTAAATATAACAATGTTCAGTTTTATAGCATAGAACAAGAGGTGAAAAATGAGAGAAGGCTCAATTGTATTGATTGATTATTGAAAATAAATGTGGAAATAGAAATAATTAGGAAAGTTAATTAGTTTGGAGAAATTAGGTGAGTTAAAGTTTCTTAAACAAATGAAGTTGAATATTAGAAATGATAATAAGTTAATATAAATGGGTACAGTTCTGTACCCAATCACGTAGTCAGGCAAAATTATGAGTAATAAATTATTTCCTCAGATGCAATAAAAAAAGAAAAAAAGTTTTGTAAAATCTCTTGAGATTAAGTTATTTACATAAAGACCTATCTATTGGATTGGTGTGATTTCTTAGGCTGTCATATCAGTGCATCATTGGTGATAAACTGGTAGATTGAGTTCACATAAATGAATGTGAGTCTGTTGGACAGGATAGACCTACTATATGCAAGTAGGACAGACATGCATGAAAAGCAGAATGTAGAAGAAGCTGTAAAAACAAACCAACAGGAAAATGCTAGTTAGAAGCATCTATATTGTCAGCAACAAAAATAAACTACATTTTGTTGATATCTTGTTAAAAGTATTCTGCTCTTCATCATTATTCCAAGACTTATCAATCTTTGGAATTCATCAACTTTAATCTTGTGTAACTGACTTGGAATTGTGATGTTTCAACTCTGATCTTGTGATTTCTTCAGATCTTCTAAACGCATCATAGGTGGAAAAGTCTCGTGTCTTGGATGTTGCAGAGCATGAGCCTGTCCATCACAAATAGTATTACATTTGGCTACCATGATTGGGATTATCCCAACTATAATGTTACATTTTTGTTGTGGCCAAGTATTCTGACTCTGAGGCTACCACAGAAAGACACATAACATATAGTGTTACATCTGGTGGTTGTGGCCAGGTTATTGAGGATCTACAAGGTTCTCCCACCTAAACTGTAGTATTACAAACCTACAAAATATATTTGTGTAAGTAGAGAATGAAAGGACCATTTTAGAAAAAAAAAAAAAAATATTTTAACTTTTTTTTTTTTTTTTTTGTACTGACCATAACAACTTTTATATAAGATTCTGTGCATGTGTGTGTGTATATTTTCAACTGCTCGCCAATTTGGATGAATTTGAAGATTGTGTGTATCAGCTAATGGATTATTCAGAGTTACTTCATCCTTATGTTAGTTAGAAAAGTATTTGATATATCTTTTAGAGTTTAGGAAGTGCCTAATGATATTTGGGTAAAAATACATATTGTATTTTTATTCAGCTCAGTATAGTTAAAGAAACATCAATTGCCTGATAAGTTAGTGTTTATTGTACTTCCTGACAAGTTTTGGTGTTTCTCGTAAGTAACATACTTTTTCCTCAACCAGTCGGCTTCTGAAAATCAATAATTATTACATTTACTCAAATAACAGGAATTCTTTAAAAGCCTTATTTTTCCCCAATTTCTACTGGCTTTAAAAAAAAAAAAAAACAACAACTCCACAGTATCAAGTTATCTAACCAAGAGCTTTTTGTTTAGTCTGTGCAATATTTTGTAAAATCACTAGAATAGATATTAGCACTACTTTAACCATTTCTTTCACAATAACTTTTGTAATGTGAAAAATTCTGTTTTAAGTTTCTACATTTTTTTCAGGTAAACAGTTACAGGAATTCTTAATTTTTTAGAAAATAAAATTATAGCAGCAGTAATCTGCTACATGTGTACAATATTTTTCTGTTTTTCCTTTACACAGCAACCTTTTTAAATTGTTGCTTCTATTATTTTTCTCTTCCTCTAAGATTAATCCATTTTCATTCATAGCAATGGTATTAGAAGTAGACTCTGCCAAAAGATATTTCTCTGTTCTTATTTATAGACATCTGTCACTCTTCATTTTCTGAATATATGGTTTTATTTCATTTCCATATTCTTTTATCTATCATTTATTGTGCTGTCTTCTTTGGTTTAACTTTTACTTTATTTTATTTTTGTCTCCTATTGTCTAAATAGCAATCTTGTTATTAATAGGAGAAAATTTTTAATTTGATTGAGTTTTGTCCATGTAAATTGAGGAAAGTATATCTACAAAAATATGTAATTCAATTCTTATAACCTAAAGAATGTGGATAAATCTTCAGCATTGATCTTGCTGATCTGAGATTTTCTTATATTTCATAGAAATGTTCAGGATATGAAACAGTTCATATCATGTACTATTTTATAAAACTTTTATAAATTACAAGGTTTATACACTTTTTTTTATATATTTTCATGTTAATAATCTTTGTTTACCAGCTTTTATTTATTTTATTTTGTCATTTGTCTGCTTATACTGGGCAAAATCAAAAGTTGTTTTGGTTTATAAGGCTTGCAGAATAGAGCCAAGCAAACATTTGTAATTTTTGACTCCCCTGAATGATTTTCAGCTCAGCTATGAAACTGTATTAATGTTATTTTACTTAAGAGGAACATTAATACAAAATGTTCCTATTTATAATTTAAAAAAAAAAATAGGTGTGGTCTGGAAACCCTGATCTGCAGTGAAGAGCCAAAATGACCAAAAAGTGCATCCAAATTATTTCATTTAAACAAATATCCTTGGAAAACATATTGGTTTGGACCTATGTTTCTGTATAATCATTAAAACCATCAGTAACTTGCAAAAAAATTGAGTCCAGTTGAAGTTAGTATGAAAAATATCATAGATTGAAATAGTGCATAAAATAAGTAAATGTTAGTACAACAGTAATAGTGACAATAAAAAACACCAAAAAAAAACATTTCGTACAGTCGTAAGTTAAGGAGAACAAACTTTCAATGTTACACCCATCCAAACAACTTTGGTGTGTCCTTGTGCATTACAATATTCACAGTGAAGTCTTTTGCAAAGTTTCATCACAACTGGATCATTTTGTCCAGTCACAGACAATCAGTTAAATTGTATTATTAAGACAATAGTCTGAGGAATTTTATTATTGTAAACATACTGACTTATCTCAGCAACTGTAAATTTCAGTGTATTGACTCAAGCATCTTACTTTCACAGATTAAATATTCATTATATGTTAGAACTTGATTAAGGAAAGACTGTACAATACAATTACCATTATCAAAAATACTGATAATAGTAGGTAACCCAAACTACCTTTGGTTTACAGTGTGAACATGTCAAAATAATTAAATTTCCTATCATTTCAACTGCTGATATCTTATTATTTTGAAGCTAATTTTGATAAAATAATCTTTGCTCTTTCTAATGATACAATTTTCTTTCATGTGTGATGATTAATTTTTTTATCAATGATGAATAGAGACTTTCTGTATTTTCAAAGTTGACAATTTCATAGTGGTGTTTTTCAAATTAGTTGCATTCTGAGTTGTCTCCCTACACATATGAAAATAGCCAAGGCACACACACAATGAAAAAGAAGGTATACTGCATTTATTTTGTGCAAAAGTTTGATCTGATGCATCAAAACTTGTGTTACTGAATTAGTGAATAAATATCACCAGCTGAACCCCATTTTAAATTGGATTTGTTTCATTGAGGAATATTAGTTTCAATCTTATATTTCTTAATGAATTTTAAAACTGTGTGTAAAGCAATTATTTTTTTTATTTTTAAAATAAATCCGAGCAGACAAAATATTTGGACAAATTAAAACAATCTGTCCAACTGTCAGCTCGAATTGCTGTTGCCACAGCTATTCTTATTTTCTTAAAAAAAAAAGAAAAAGCAACTGAAATAAGAAAAAATATAAACTGAGTATATTTTTACTTCTTTCAATTTTGCTCATTCCCATTTGTCCATAAAAAAATAAAATAGAACATTTAATGGTCATTTATAAAGTATCACTATAAACTTACTGAAGAAAACTTTAAAATGTATTTTGAATAATTTAAATATCACCTTTGAAGTTAATTTTTTTTTTTTATTTCAAACAGCTTAAAGCTAATTTGTTAAAAAAATTATGTATTTAAATAAGGTTTTTACTTTTTAAGACATCAAATCACTCATCAAATTTCCGTTCTTAACAACAAATAAAAATAACAAAGTTAAAAATCCAATATTTCTCTTTTTCTTCCAAAATACTTATTTTTGTTTAAAAGATAGTGAAAATACTGTTATCATAACCACAGTAGCCTTCTAATGTTAAAACTTGAAAATAGTATTATACTTTATATTTTTCAATTCTTAAAACATATATTCACTGAATAGAAAATCCATTATTGGAGGAATTTCAGACTTGCAATGTAAAATTACAAGTACATTTTTTTTTAAAAATGTACTTGTAAAATTTTTTGTCAAATGTGAAAGAAAATATTTTAAATTATGCGAGTACCAACTCTTAATGAAAATGTGTTTTGAGTTTTGTTAAATTATTTTTTGGTACAGTTCATGATGAACTTTCAGTATGCACACAGTCGAATTTGAATAACATCTTCAGGGATATTTCTTTTATGTAAGTTTAAAAAAATTTCCTCAAATTTAAATGTGTTAAAGATATTTGAACATTGGAATGGAACTGACAAAAAAAAAAGACATGCATCACTTCCCCCATCGATCAACATCAAATATGCTCAAGTGCAACCAGACTACAGCTTGGCTGGAAGCAAAATCAATAACTGAATGGCAATCAGTTCTTGGCATTTAAAGAAAGCATGTAAAACATCTGCAACAAAGACAAAAGCAACAAGAAGTACTTCTGAAATTTCATGAACAAGAAAAGATTGCTAAAAATGAGAGGCAAAAGAAGGAAAAAATGTCAAGCTACTGTATAAGAAACAGAATCATTGTCATCAAGCATGGTGGTTCTGTGAAGTCTATTAAAGATGTACAACAAGCAGTAGGTTGGCAGTACTGAAAGATCAACTTAGACATCTAAAGGTTCTCTCAAATATCAAGATCAACACCAGTGGAAGTAAATCTCAATTGGAAGCTGCTCTGCACAACTACTTGATGACAGGAAAATCAGTTGATTTATCTTCATCTCCATCTCTAAGACAAAGGAAAGAAGAAAAGGCACTCAAGGATTTTAAATATTTAAACAACTCTAGTAATTGTGATGAAGAAGAACCATTAGTGCCAAGACCAATATGCTGTAGTATATTACAACTCCAACTTACATTGGCCAAGTCATTGATATTACATTTTCATTCAGTGTTGTGATAAAGTCTTTAGCTTCAACAAAGAACAGAAATGATTGTTTTTGATGGCTTTTTTTCAGATCATATTGCACAAGTGGAATCAACATTTGTCTTCAGAGGGGATTTTGATGTAATGCCAGTTTCAAGTGATTGCTGGATTTGATATATTCCAGAAATATTAGCCATATCAGAAGCTTATAAAGAAACTCTTTCAACAAATCCCCATTAGGAGAAGAAGTGCAGGAGAACCATTTACAATGTCCAGAAAATTTTTCTATCAGTTTAAAACTGAAGGAGCACTATTATAAATTGTTTGTTTTCCTTTTGTAAAACAAATTTCTAAGTTTTGTAGTCATCATTGTCCTGTTTTTGATGAGTTGAAAATTAAATAATTTCACAAAATTTTCCAAAATAAGATACATATATATTAGAAAAAGTATTGATATTACAGAGAGCTGTTTTGTTGAATTCCTCGTCCCAAAATTAGTTTCAAAGTTTCAGGTATGTACCTCTAATGAATACCTTTTTATGGCAAGTTCAGTATGTTATGCTTTTTACCTGTTTTTGCCCTACTGTCAAATCATGCTTCTAGCTGTTTTTATGTGGTGTAAAAATAAGTTATTTATTGTGGTACTACTGAAAAAAAATTTGCTTCATCTCTGTACTGTACTGTTGTAATGAAAATTATATAATCAGTCAAATTTGCCCTCCAGTTTTATATTTTTATGATTTTGTTTTTGAGAACAAAATTTTCCCATGTTTAGGCTGGTCTGATGTAAGAATTATTGATTCCATTAGCATTATCTTTCTTTTACTTCATTACTACCTATATGTCATTATATTTATAATGCTTTTTAACTTTTTTGAAGCATGCATCTTCAGTTAAACACTGTTAAAATTGGTATTTTGTCCAATAGTACATGACAAAATGTTTTCATGAAATTTCAATGGTAATAATTTTATTGTTAATTGAGCTACCAAGATAAATTTGCTATTATTTTTTTGTGGTTTGTCATGGTCTCTGTGCCTATATTAATGGTTTTTAGATATATTGAAAATAAAATTTAAGTTTGGGATACCTAATAAGAGGGCATTTGAAAAAAGGTTAGAGGTGATGTTTTGCATTATTATTACACAATGTTGAATATTTGTGTTTTTCTTTAAAAAATACTCCAAAAGAGCATATAATTTGCATTTAACAAATTTAGACTTATTTTTTTCACAATTTCTGTACCAAAGATTGATTCAGCAACCAAAAAAAAACATGTAGGTCTAGACCATGATTATCTGATAAATACTAGTAAAGTTATGTCAAAAACTGATATTTAGTGCTAAAAGAGGGTAATGATTAATTTAACATATGAAAGGAACTGAGTATGTTTTATATATTGTCCTAAGAACAAATTCCATACATTCTGTAGATTTAAATTGTTTAATATTTGCAAACTTATATTAAAAAAAGAGAAAAAATTTTGTCTCTTACATTTTTTATTAGGGTCATTTGAATTTGTGAGGTCAGACAAAAAAAAAAAACAGGTAAAAAAAATTGACCAAATTTTGTGTTGTATGGCCCTCAAATCCGCTTCTCTATATTGATATAGGTCATTTATGAAAAAGTATTAACTTAAACCTGTCACTTATAACATTCATTTCAACATCATGATTTTACTAGCAAAAAGAGACAGAAAAACAACCATCCAGAACTGATAATGTAGAAACAAATTATTAAATATGTAAGTTTTGATTAAATTCAAACAATCATAACTTGACAAATACTTGGTGTAAGGACAAAGTTAAACCAGTTCTAAAATCCTGGTACTATCTACTTTCAGACTAGATACTGTACATATCACTTGGGAAATGTTCCAAAAATGCCAAATGTTCACTTGCAAGCCCCAGTGTGTTTCAAGTGAAAATAAAACAATTTTTTTTAATTTTAGATATTCTGTGTGCAGCTATTATTTAGGCAGCTTCATAATTCTGTCCCAAAAGGTTTTATCTCTGTCAACAATGGTCTGCTCTCAGTGCCTTCTGCAATTCTCTAAGGAATTTAAATTCTTTTTTTTAAAAAGATAATACTAATATAAATGATAATTTGAAGTGAATACAGTGGATGTGGGGAAAATTTGCCAGTCAAGCTGTCACAATTTTTGCTTGGTCACCAAAGAAACCTGTTGTCTCGCATTATCCTTATAGAATATTATGCCTTTCTTTTTAATTTCAGATGTTTCTCACCAATTGCTGCCCCCAGTCTAACTTGGAGCAGTACTTGCTTTGTGTTTGATTCTTCATGAGGACTCTTTTAAAAATATGGACTGATTTTAAAAATATGGTTTCATTGCTACACAGGAATTACCATGTTTCACAAACAGAAACTAAAAACATCAAATTCAATTATATAATTAAATCAAAATCATTAGTTCTGTTTAATCTTCAAGTGAATTCAGAAACTGCACAAATAACTTTGCATTTGAATCACATTTTTACCTTTCTTAAAATAAAAATGCATAATATCCTAAATTTTATTTTCTTTCATTTTCATTTAGAATGAATAAACAAAAATGCAAGGGAGTGCCAGTTTTGGCAATGTTGTTTTTAAAAATCAATTTTTTTTTTTTATTAGGTAAAAATGTGCTCATGATGCTATCTATTTAACCAACCCAATACAAAGTGCGAGGTACATGTTTCATCTGAAAATATTCTTGTAAGGAAAGAATATTTTCAAGGTGGCAGCTGATTCTGCCTTTTCTAGTATATCTAGCTAATTATTCTCTAAAAGTAATACTTGCCAAGTATGGCAACATACTCTTTCTCAACATAGTTTGTTGTAGAAAAAAATGGTTTAAACTTTCCTCGCAACCAATGCCCACAATCAGTTTCTTCTCACTCAACTGTCCACGACGCGTGTAGCCAGTTCAGCACAACAGTAAACCTGTGTTCTCCTTGTTTTTATGTATCATTGTGTTGAGTTCTGCTAAATCAATATGTATAGCATCTCCTGCTTGAACAAGCATCTTCAGCAATACCTCCGTTCACTTACAATGCCACTCCTGTGGCCAAAGAACTGGCGTCCACCCATACCTTCATTTCATGGCCACTTACACACTAGTCCCCACCAACAGCATCCATTTTGGGTACCCTGGTTACTATCTCAGCATGCAGTGGATGGAGGCATTTTGCTTGTTGCTTGATATAGGCGGAAAGTGTCCCATAAGCCATTCACACAGAGAAAACATGCTTTAGGGAATAATAACCTCGGGAAGGTCTGAGACTTTACTTTCTTACTTCCATCGGAGAGTACCATTATCTCCACCAGATGTGCAGGCCCAATATTTTGGTCCTGTTTTTCAGTCTCTCTGAGTCTTTGCAAGTAAGTCCATAATTGGATAAATGGTCCCTCACCTGTGTGGTAGAAACCAAAGCTTTGTTGACAAATACGTTGTTTATATAAACTGATGTGGCCTCTTTGATTGACGCATTCTGGGGCATGACCAAATAGATGATAGCTCACATAATGAGAGGTGCAACATTTAAGCCAAATCAGAGATCACATTGAAGTGGTTTGCTTTCATTGCACTAAGATTAATAATGAATAATGGCCCTTGCCTGGGTTAGAAGTTGCTCCAATGTCATAGTGTCTCTTCTGAATGATGCTTTAACATCCTGTGAGAACCCAGACATGAGGTTCTGTAGCTCCACCAAAAATTCATTGACAGTTTCCCCAGTATGAAGTCACCTGATCATGAACTGGTCAAATGCATTGAAGGAGTCCATTGCAGACACAGTCACAAGGACTTGCTTTATTTGTTTTGCATCTGAGCTCTGCTCCTTACTTCATTGCCAGTATATGATGAGAGACCCTCTCAATAGTAATGGCAGAATGCACTCGGTCCTCTTCATGTTGCACAGCTCAAATACCAACTCAATGTTCTCAACCCACTCCATGATTGGTAAATCGGTAGCAATGCCACTAAATTCGGGGATCAATCTGATATCAAACACCTTTTTTTTTTTTTTTTTTTTTTTTTTTTTAGAAAAATTCGGAACTGCCAAAATAGGTTGTAGCAAAAAAGCTTTCCTCACAACCAATGCCCACAATCAGTTTCTTCTTGCTCTATTATCTGCAATATGTGTAACCAGTTCGACACAGAAGTAAACCCATTTTTCTGCTGCTTTGTTCTCACTGTTTTTATCATTGACATCCAAAATTTTCATATGCACAAAGGTAATCTTGCAAGAGCATATCTTACTCTGGGATCTAGCTGGTTTAAATATGTAATCCACGAAGCCGTCATTTCTTTCTTTGGATAGTTTACATGTAAAGTATATTTGAACCTTTGCTCACGTTGAAAATAAGTTATTTTATTCTTGATTTTTATTCTAGTGTTGAATAAATATATGCAACCCTGGGCCTCTTTGCCCTCTGAGGTAGTTCACTACATTTGTAATAAACACAAAAACTTTGATAGCATAAATGGTTAGTCTGGCAGTATGTTATCCCATAAGACCAGTTTTCTCTCATCCAATTGTTCTAAGGAGAAAATAAGTATGGAAAATTTGAGTAAAAATATCAAGCTCTAATTTGGAAATTTGATGTCCATACCAGGTTACATTAAACAATTTTGGAATGAGCACTTGTGGGGTTGCTTCTGAACTATATAAATAAAACATACCCTACTAATTTTTTTTCCTTTATCAAAAGTTTTATATTAATATTGATGTTTTATCAATAAGTTGACTAGATGAATATTAATTTTAAGATTCTTTAAAAATAGACATTTTAAAAGTAGACATAAATATATACAAAATATAAAACAAAGTGGCAGAAGAGCAAAAATAAGAAAAAAAAAAAGAACTATTCACCATAAAAAAAAATAAATAAATAACAAAGAAATAGCTAAAAATGTCTAACCAGTTATCAATCCTTGCTCTTACAAAGCCTGTTAAGGCAAAAAATATATGAACAAGAAGTAAAAGTGGTGAGAAAAAAAATTACTGACAAGGTATCAGCAGTATAAATTACAGATTTACATGTTAACCCAGCAACCATTCCTTCTGCTTACAGTGGGAAGGCTGTTTTGACTTAATATAAATGGTCTCAAGAATTCTCAGATGGTAATCTGATTGCACTTTGCAGATTATGGTGAAAAATCCCTGGAGAAGAATGTAGCACAGATCAGATTATTTAAGTGTTCAGCAACAACTGAATCTGAAGTAGTAACCTGCCTACAAAAATTTTCACACTGCTCTCTATCTTAGCTAGCAAGTGCCGATCAATCCTGGTTTCCAACCTCTGATTAGTTCTAATATATTTAGTATCACACTGACAGTCCAATTCTCTGTAATTACAAATAACATGAGTAAAGAATATGTGTGGATGGATTTCTGTATATGTTGGGAAATAAAAATATTGATTACCAACATGTCTAAATAGCACTTTGGGATTAAGATATATTTTGTGAGATATTACAAATTTTGGAGCAGAGTAGTATCAACGAAAGTAATTAGGTTACAAATACAGACTAGTTGTCAACTAAATAATTTATTTAGACTAGTGTTTTTATCTTGGTTGTCATAATTAGTTAGTGCAAGCCAAACATTGAAATGAACAACATATGTAAGTCTTTGATTAGAAAAAAGAACAGATATTAACTTATGGCTCCGAAATTTTACTACTTGATTATGCTAGTGCATAAAAACATTGGTTAAGTACATCTCGTTACTTGGTGGTCATGTGAATATCATATATCTGGTTCAGCTGAAAAAGCTAAAATGGACAAATTAACTGATATAAGATATCCCTCAGCATAGACAGAAGGATGAAAACAATAATCAAGCATTGCTTGAAATAAAGATTCTGTTGAAAATATTCAGATTACCAAATACAACACACTTGAAAAAAGGGGCAGAGTTCAGTAGTTGAGACATTGACACTCTAATAACCAAGATTAATGTATAATAATAATAATTTATCACAGTTTTTCAAATTCACTAATTTTCATCTTTCTAAGTTTTTTTTTACTTTATTATTTTTATTTTGTTCATTTCTTTATTTTATGAGGATATTTCCTGTTCTTGACAAACCACCAGTCAAGCAAAAATCAAACAAGGCAGAAACTCTTAAAAAAATTATTTGTAAAGGTTAATGTCTCTGTATCAGATTAAGCTCAATTCATTCTATCTCAATCAAAAAACAGCATAAATTAGAAATAATGAGCAATCTCTTGAAAAAACAAAAAACAAAGCTCACATCCCCTTGTCTCATGAAGCCCATCTTACCATGATAGCTGCTCATTAAAGCTACAAGAGCTGGCAAAAGATCAAACTTAACTATATAATATATATTCTTTATTTCCTCTGTTGGCAGGGCCAATCGTATATTCCAATAATATTTTTCTTCTGAATGACTTGAAAAAACATGGCAAATGTGGAATAGCATGTATATTTCATAGCTGTCTACTTTGACTTATTTTAAAGAGTTTAAAACCTGCTATCAACCACCTAACATAAAATTAGAAAATATTTTTACAAAAAGTTTTTTGTAATAAATAATAAAAATTATAATAAAATAAATTTGTAATTGCTTCTATTACCACCAAGATGTAGCATAGCCTTACTGGTATCTCTTGAGAATTTATAAGTAGTTTAACTTACCTAAAAACTTACCTAAAAAAAAAAAAAAAAAAAAAACACAATATAAAGTGAAATAAAATTATTACTTGCATTTTAATAACAGCATTGTGGCTGGTACTGTCTCAATCTTTTATATTTGGTGTTTTTCAATTTCTGAATTATTCTCCTTGATTCAAATAAACACAAAGTTAAGAAAGCTATTAATGTGTAGACCTTGTTCTATAAATATGGATAAATTTGGGAGATTTTTTTGTTTTTCCAAAGTTGTTAGTATCCATCATTATTAAAATTTGATTTGCTCTTAGTGTCATACTTTAATTGCAATAACTCCTAAATAATTCCACTTCAAATATTATTTTCATTAAATATGATCTCTAATGTTGCATTCACTTTTAGCTTTGAAGTTTTGTCAACATGAACGTGACCGCTATATTTTATCAAATTTAAGATCTTTGATTGAAAATAATTTTAAAAAATTGAACTTTTTCATTCATAATATTTATAAATATACCATTCATCTCTGTTGCCACATCTGGTCTGATGCTCCTACTGTGCATCTCAAGATTCTTGAAAAAATCCAGAGAAGGCTCTGCAATACAATCAGTCCTACCAGGCATCTCATCTCCAGTCACTTTCTCACCAATGTGACTGCCTGTTTTACAAATATTTTCATGTTAACTGCTTGGATGAGCTTTTTTTTCCTCATGCCCCAACTACATGAATTTAAGCATGCTACTAGATTGGCAACTAGGTCTCACAGTTTTACTGTTGAACTAGCTAGATGGAACTGTCATATCTACTCTAACAGTTTTTTTCTTACACTTCCCACCTGTAAAATTCACTTCTGATTTCTTGCTTCCCTGATAACTACAATCTTCAAAAATTTAAATGCAATGTCAATCATCATTTTCTAACTTCTTGAAGCCTGTTCCTTTTTTGCCCTTTCCTCAATCCTCCCCATTTTCAATCTTCTCATTGTAGCCCCCACCACCACCATTCTGGTGCCACTGTTGCTTTGCATGGAGTGAAATGATTAAAAAAAAATAATTGTCTAAATATATATATATATATATATATGTGTGTAAATAAAAAGAAAGAACAGTAAGATCCGGTGTTCTTATAGATATTTTTATTTTTACAAAATAGTGCTCAATGTAAATTTACAGAGCGTTAATATTATAAATTAAGTGATTTAAAATATGATTTTTTTGCTACGCAGTTCTAACCATGTCTAAAAAAAAAAAACAATTGTACACTAATGCAGTTTGATATTGATAATTATTACCAATCAGTATCTAAGGAACTATTCATGAATGCGTTGGACTTTGCCACCCACTATACGGATATTACAGATGAAGGAAAGAACATTATTGTAAATGCGAAAAAATCAGTACTGATACATAAAGGTGAGCAATGGATAAAGAATTCATATGACCACTTTGACATCACAATGGGATCACTAGACTCAGCTGAGTCTTCTGATCTCATAGGTCTTTTTATATTATACAACCTTACAGCACACCGTGATATTAATATAACTGACATTGGTTTGTACAGAGACGATGGTCTCATGGTTATTAGAAACTCAACTAACTTCAAAATAGATAAAATTAGAAAGGTATTATATAAAGAATTTAAAAGCGTGGGCTTAAAAATTACAGTTAGCACTAAATTGAAAAAAGTGAACTTCCTTGACATAACATTAGATCTAAATAAAAATACATACACACCTTATAAAAAACCCAATACCAATCCTTATATATACACCCTAAATCAAATCACCCCCATCTATAATTAAACATATACCGTTATCTATCAGAAAAAGAATAAGTACAAATTCAGCAAATGATAAGATTTTCGATGAGCATATCAATTCCTATAATAAAGCTCTAAAAGAGAGTGGCTACAAAAACCCAAAACTAACTTATATAAAAAATGAAAATGGAAAGCATAGAAAAAACAGATGTAGAAAAATAATTTGGTATACGCCCCCATACAACCAAATGGTAAAGAACAAATTAGGACAAAAATTCCTCACATTAATAGTCAAGCATTTTCCTAGTGAAAGTAAACTAAGTACTATTTTCAATAAAAACACTAAAATTGAGTTACAGCTGTATAGAAAACTTAGAAAAAATTATTAAGAACCATAATGCTAATATCTTAAATAAACACTTATACCAAAACCAAAAAATTTTAGACAATGGAAAAATAAAAATAAAAACTGATGAAAAAATTATATAACTGTAGAAACCCTCATAATTGCCCTCTACAAAATAAATGTCACACAGAATCATTAGTACACCAATGCAATATCTCTTCAATTGAAAATCCTGAAAACATAAAAATATATATAGGTTGCACTAGCCATGAGTTCAAAAAAAGATTCAACTAACATCAAAGTTTATTTAGGATAAATAAATATAAAAATCAAACATCTCTCTTGAAGTACTTCTGGCACCTAAAAGAATCAAATAAAACACCTACAGTAAAATGGAAGTTAATAAGAAAAGCTAGAATATGTAGGTCATTAAATGACCCATGTCCTTTGTGCATACATGAGAAACTATATATTACTAAGTTTATAAAAAATAAAAATTTACTGAATCAGAGAAATGAAATAGCTATTTTATGCCGTCATTGTCAAAAATTTTCCTTAAATAATATTTAAAAATAAATTTAAAAAGTGCGACCGGCTAATATACATACTGTGATGGGAAAAAATAATTTTATATGCTGTAAGTAATTCTATTACATTTACTTGTTTAAAATATATATATATATATAGTCTATTAAAATGACAGTGAAAATATTTTAAAGTTGTATTTAAAATGTAGTTAAAACGAATTCTAACCTAAACATCTTTTTAAAATTGTAGTTAAATAAAACGTATTCTAACCTAAATACCTCTCTCAAAGTACTACCGGCACTTAAATGAATCCAATAAAACACCTACAGTAAAATGAAATTATGATGAAAAGCTAGAAGATGTAGGCCATTGAATGGCCCATATCCTTTGTACATACATGAGAAACTATATATTACTAAGTTTATAAAAAATAAAGTTTACTGAATCAGAGAAATGAATTAGCTATTTTTGTCGTAATTGTCATAAATTTTACTTAAATAATATTTAAATATAAAATTTTTAAATATTGTGACCTGGTAATATACATACTTATACTTGATATGGAAAAATAATTTTACTTACTGTAAGTAATTCTAATACATTTACTTATGTTAAAATGAAATATAGTCTATTAAAATTAACAGTGAAAATATTTTAAAGTTGTATTTAAAATTGTAGTTAATTAAAACGAATTCTAACCTAAACATCTTTTAAAATTGTAGTTAAATAAAACGTATTCTAACTTAAACACACCTCTCAAAATACTACATGCACTTAAAAGAATCCAATAAAATACCTACAGTAAAATGAAATTAATATGAAAAGCTAGATGTAAGCCATTGAATGACCCATGTCCTTTGTACTTACATGAGAAACTATATATTACTGGATTTATATAAAATATATAAAAAATAAAAGTTTACTAAATCGGAGAAATTAATTAGCTATTTTTGCCGTCATTGTCAAAAATTTTACTTAAATAATATTTAAATATAAATTTTTAAAAAAATTGTGACCTAGTGATATACATACTTATACTTGATGTGAAAATAATTTTATATACTGTAAGTGATTCTAATACATTTACTTGTTTTAAAAAGAAATATAGTATATTAAAAATTAAAAGTGAAATTTTTTTTAAAATCATAGTTAAATAAAACGTATTCTAACCTAAACACCCCCCCCCAAATCTTTAAATATACAAATAGAAAAAAGTGCCATAAGAATTTTTGCCGTTAACAATAAATTTTTAAAAAATCCAGATGACATGCATTTAGCGGATGTCAGAATACATTGAAAAATACATCTCTACTCCTACCAAAACGTAACTAATAACTGATACATCAAAATACAGGGATAATAAACTCGCAAACACCCCTTGTCTAGATGAATGGGTTTCTCTGTATCCTTGGAAACGTGAATTAAGATTTTTGCTGTGCTTTTAAAACCCAGTAATAAGTTACTCCAAAATTCGCTTGAGGATGAAATGGAACTAATGTCTTTAATTTAATTACAAAATTAAATTCAAAGCTTTTAGCTTCCATTTTTGAAACCTGGTTAGAACTGTGTAGCAAAAAAAAAAAAACATTTTAAATCAATTAACTTATAATATATATTCAAAAATAAACATGCAATGAGCATAAGTTTTCTTTGAAGATGTAATTGAACTACATTTAACTTTGTGAATATATCAGCTAAGCAGTAAAGAAAATATCATTCTTGTTTTTTTTAATTTATGGTACATATGCTCTTTGGCATTTTCAAAGCAAACTGCAATATTATAATTTATTTATTTATATAAATTCTATAAAACATGTCAAGCATTGGCCATTTGATAACCAACTGACTTTGATGTAAAAAATCAGTTGACCATTTCCTAACAAAGTTACCTGAATTTTCAGTTATTTTCTACATTAGATTTTAATTGCATTTATTAGAAATATAAAAGGAAATTTGGACTTATTTCTTTACCGATAGATCATACAATGAACACATAAAAAGCTGGGAACTTTTCTTTAAATCTGCTAAAATGTCTTAGTAGCAACCAACAATTGCACAAACAACAATATTTGTCATTATATAATTCTTTTTAAAGTATGATTTAACTATTGAAAAAAAATAGATGCTTCTTTTGTATTGACAGTAAGATTTTTGGTAAGAAGCATTTCTTGCAGTTCAATATAACAAAATATGAGCCTTTACTAAAGCATTGTTATGATTGTTGATTTTTTTTTTTTTTCACTGAAAATGATGTTTGAATGTTTCTTTCAGGTGTCAAAGCTATTTCATCAATCTGCTGATTTTTATAACTTGCTATGTAACCATATTTGCTTTTTGTAATTTTCAAATGCTAAACTTATTGTATTTTTTTTTTTTTTTTTGTCTTAAGATGCTCAAAGATGTTTTTGATAATGAGTTTATCACTTTTGTTTGTATGATTTGTACTATGATGTTCTTACAAATGAACTGACTTCATTGTTTCATTAGAAACAATAAGCATGTTAGCCTGCTTATTGTTGGTATTGATTAGAGATTCAATGAAGCCATATGCCAAATATTCAATGGAATACAAACAAGAATATTTTTCTTTTGAGGGATAATGGAAGGTAGATAATGCTCATAAAATAGAAAGTTTTTTTTATGTTTGACATATAAATGTCAATGTCAGGAATTCATATCTAATCTCTGCATATAAAATACTTTTTATTGTAACATATACACATGGTGGTTTTGTTCCAATCACTGGTTTGGTTACATTCTGAACAGGAGGCTCCTCTACTGATGTTTAGATTAGATCTGAAGAAATCACAAGATTGGAATTGAAACCTAATGTTGATAGATTCCCAAAATTGATTGAAGTCTTGGAATAATGAAAAAGACTGCAATATCTTAAGATTTTAACAATGTTTTATTTTAGGCTACTGTACAGAAGAAAATGATGATATATCCTGAAATCCAAAACACTATTGTGCCACATGCTTTTTTGGCAGAAAAAAAGAAATAAATGCTCTCCACTGAATGAAGTCAGTGAGGTCATCTAAATGAGCTACTTTTAACCAATTGTGGTTCAAGTGTCACTGAATGGAATGGATTGTGTAGAAAAATAGGCTAATCCATTTCCATGATCTACAAATAGCAAACTGTAAAGTTTTGCTATTATTGGTATTAAGTTACCTTCAAGTTGATTATTTAGACTTGATACCTTAAGAACATTACACCCATTTAGTTTCTCAAACCAATTAACATTCTTAATTATCTTTTTTCTACATTTAATTCTAATAATTGTATTAATTCCATTAATAATTCTAATAATTGTATTAATTCCATTAATAATTCTAATAATTGTATTAATTCCATTAATAAATGCAATCAAGTCTTATGTTTTTCTTTTGCTTTATGCCATATATCAGGCCTTTCTAAATTTAGATATATTCATTGACTGTTCTCATGTCTCTTTGAGGTGTTCTGCTCATCCTGTATGAGTGAATCACCACCCACCTCATCACAGTATAATTTTTAAAAATTATTTTGAAAGTAAAATCATGTATTGTTTTAATATAGTATATTTTATGTAAGTATATAAATAATATTTAAATTCAATTAAAATTTATTACTGTAGTTTAAAAAAAAGTTGCATTGAATTTCTATTTTGAATCTGATTTAAAATATAGAGCATCTGATTCAAACATTAAAAAGATTCATTTTTTAATGTTAAAATTTTACCCAATACAAAACTCAAGAGCCACTCAAGGTAGAAAGTTACAGTCAACTAAATGGTAATACTGAATGAAATGTGTGATATGAATAGAAGAGAAAGTGGTAACAAAATAAGAGGGAAAGACGATAATTAACCATTGATTTGAAATGCTTAAGCCTAGCTAGCAACCAATATGACAATCTATTCCACCAAACGGCAGTTACTGAGGATAAACTTCTTCAGGGCAAAACTGTCTGTTAAACTTTTTTCTTACATTTAGAACATAGAGGAAATGATGATTTGACTTGGTGTAAATAAAATAGCATGGTATTTCCTAGCTGTAAAGGTAAAATTAAAAAAAAAAAAAAAAAAGTGAAAAGCTCATCTGAACATTTGCCATAGAAATATTGATAGAATAGTGAGAGGCAATATTGCAACTGTGGTAAAGAGATAATAGAGTGGAAGAGTCACTCTGATAACAAAGTAATCAAGTATTTGATCGCTAATTCTGTAACTGATGAATTTTTTTTATTATTATTGGTGTACAAACAAATTTAGCTTTGTCTCTGCCATGTTATAAATCATAGCATGAAGCTGTTAGGCATTAACTGTTGAAATGAAACTTATATGAACAATCAAATATGCCCTTCTCATGTCATGTTTTAACTGTTTTGTTTTTGAGAATGCAATCTTTCCCAATGTTTTGGCTCTTTGGATCTAGTAATTATTGATTCCACTTCAAGACTACCCATATGGCATTACATTTATAATGATTTTTAACTAGTCTGAAGCCTGCATCTTCAGTTATAAACTGTTGAAATTGGCACAGAAGATGAAAAACTGACAAAATTTGAATGGTCATAACTTTGTTGATAATTGAGCCACAGAGATAAATTTGGTACCATGTTTTATTTTTATTTTTTTGCTTTGTCAAATTCTCTATGCCTGTATTGAAGGTTTATATATATCTATATAAATAAATGCGAATGTCAATATGTCACACTTTTTCAACTTTACTCCCCGAGGCTGTAGCCCAACATATCATACTATTTTGGAATCAGGCCAACTCCATGAGCAAATTAAAAACATTCTGGGTCAGATCCGGACCCACAATCCTGAAATTTTGGATTCCCAAGTATCCATTACTGCAATTGTTATTGACGATTTTTTTTTTTTTTTACATGATATATTGGGATGTATTTCTTTGTACGATAATAATTTTTATAACTTGGAAATAAATTTGGGAATTGAAATTAATTGTGAAATCCAGTGAAAGTCACCTAAGAAATAAAAATAATTGTTTGTACGGAAAGTGAGGACCTACATACATTAAATTGTCTTTAAATTAAAGTGATGGCAGAAGAATTATTGTTGAACTTTTAAAGGGTAAGCATTAATGCAATACTTAAATGCAGCAATCAATTTTGAGTTCTTCTATAGTTTATTGTTGCCTATCACATATGGCAGCAGTATGCCTCACAGAAAGAAATCTCCACCAAAAGAGGATCAGATTACAATCAAAAGAGCCAAGGCTGCAGTGATGAAAAAGTCCCATGTAAATGAAAATCAGATCAAATGGCAGCCAGGAGGGCTTCCATTGCTGAGAGTATGCAAAGATTTAGGGACTCTCAAACTCTTGAACAAGCCAAAGGCTTAATCAAGAGCCCTCCACAGGAGCTTAAATGCTGCCAGATAGGGTGGTTTTAAGCTAGTTGAAAATAAAATTTTAGTTTGGAGTTTTAGGTAACATTGTCTCTCCAAGAAACATAGTTGCTAGAAAATATAAAGACTGTTGTTGCTCACAAGAGTACCCGTGGCAAAATGACCCAAAGTTAAGATTTCAGCATTCAAAATTAGGAATAACAGCTCTGTGATATTTTCTCTTGAAAAGGATATATTGCAGTGGGTTTGAACATCCTAATTTGTTCATATTTTTTGTTATTGATCCAGTTTTTTCTTTGAATAGATTTCTTTCATACTCAAATTTTGTTACCTTTGAGCTTCATATATCATTTAAGCTCACTCAAGAATATTTGGGAATTTGAGAATATTCTGTAAAAATGGGTACACAATTAAGAAAAAAAAATGCTCTACCTTGATCAAATCATCAACACTACTCACATTATGCATTTTATATATATATATATATATATATATATACACACACCCACACCCTACATTTTAGGATATTAAATCAACATGTAACAAATGCTACATAAATGCAATCCTGTTTCGATGTGCATTATCATATCTCATCAAGCGTTAGCAAATGACTACTTAGTACAAATTAAGCGTCTATTAACATATTGATGTAATATCCTAAAATAAAGAATTTTGCTCTACTTATTGTATTGAACCCTCTTTTAAATTAATGTTATGAATGATAGAATTTATATTCGATTCATTCTCATTTCATATATATAATTTTTTTTTTTTTTAAATTTTATATCTCTATATTGCAAATAGTTTTATTTTTTTTTTTTCAGGATTCCAAAAGTTACATTGGATATCATCCGTAAAAGAGAGGTTAAATGGGTGGAAATGTTTGAAAATTGGGAAAAATGGATGACCAAAAGATTTAAAAGGGTAAGTTATATATTTACTGGTGCAAGAAAACAAACCTTGTATTTGTTATGATGCCTCTTAAGTGATAATACCAGTTTTTGTAGTGGATACTGAAGGAAATTTATGCTAGATACTTATTCAGACATTTATATAAAATATTTAATTAGAATGGTAAAGTTTAGTGACCATTATTAATTTAAAAAAAAAAATCAATGTAGCTTTTATTCAAACCAGACTGTAAGTAGGTTTTAGAATGAAACATAAATAGGTACAACTCATACTTTTAAGAAAGCTTCATAAGCTCAGCATACTAATTTAGCAATACTCATATTTTTCTGTTGGGTAGATCACTCATAAACAAGTTTTGATATAATTCTCAATAATTTTCTCTGCTTATTTTTTTTTAATAATAAAAGCAGAGGTATCTTTTAAGAATTAATATCAAACTCGGATCACTAGTGACTTATCCTATGTGATGTCCTAATTGAGAAATTACTGAAATGCTTTTTTTTTTCTTTTTGCTATACTGGTGTGTAGGGATTAGGTACAGTTCAGTTTGATTTTTATTAATAATAGTCATTACATTATGCAAAAAATATTTATATCACTGTACATTACTAAGCAAATATTCATATTGATTAATCACTGAGATAAGGATTGTAAACACTTCAGGAATCCAAAATAATGCCTTATACAACTGCATATCACTTGTTGCCATTAGACAGCGCTTTGGTTTAGAAACTTCAAGTAGCAATGTTACTAAGTAACCATAAAGGTTTTGTTTATGAACTAAAAATAAGACATTCTTATTTACAATATTAACTTTATTGAATAACATTTTTGATTTGTTACACACATTTATTGAAATTAGCCATTTTTTTCTCTTTTTACGAAGATTAAATTACTAATTTCTGTTGACTAACCAAAGCTCCAAGAAATCCAAAGCAATGGTGAATAGCACAAACAGTAACACCTGTGTCAACAAAATCATGAATGGGAATTCACTGGAGGAAGTGCCCAGTTTTAAATACTTAGGAGCAATCTTGTCTAAAGATAGTACCTGCACATTTGAAATTCACACACAGATTACTGCAGCAATGGCAGTGATGGCCAAATTGACAAGAATATGGAGGAGCAAAATCAGCTTTTCAAAGTACAGACTGTACAAATCATTGATAGTCTCCATTCTCCTATATGGATGTGAAAGTGGACACTATTGGCAGATACAGAGAGAAAGATACAAGCGTTTTAGAACAAATGCATGAGAAAACTCCTTGGCATTTTCTACTGGGAACAAAAAACCAATGAGTTTGTGTGGAAAAGGGTTGAAAATTTTGTGGGCCACCAGGAACCTCTTCTCATCACTGTCAAATGGAGAAAAATGGCGTGGTTTGGACATATTACAAGGCACAACAGCCTGTGCAAGACTATCATGCAAGGCATCGTTGAAGGTGGACATAGGAGAGGATGCCAACGCAAAAACTGGTTGGACAATGTCACAGTGGACAGGTATGACTGTACCAGAATTGCTGATGGCTGCCATTAATAGACCATTGTGGAAAAGTTGGTGTGGTTTTTGCATTCAGATTTACCCTATGATTACAAAAGCTAAGGAGATGATGATGATGACTAACATCATGGCATATATCACAGATTTAAATTTATGACAATGGTATTAAAAAATCGTAGAAAATTTGGAATTAAAAATTTCTGCAGTTGTACAAGGCAAATAACTATAATTTACACTTTAGATTCATTTAGCTTGTTATTAATTATCTGCTTCATTTTCTTTAAAATCATCAGATCGTTTGAAGATATTAGTTCTGATTTAGTTCTTGAAATATTGTAAATCTATCACAGTTGTATTTAAATGATATGATTATATCCTTCAGATTTCCAAGTTTAAAAAATGGTAGTGACTTTTACATTGAAGTATTCAATAGTCTATATAAACAATTTTTTCTTGGCATTATTTTTAGGGCATATGTCCCTTAGGATATAGCAAGGGAACATGAAATGAAAAATATAACATTTTCTGATTATATACCCATGTGTTAGAGTGCAGACAGTTTGAAATAATTTAATCCATTCATACTCTTGAGTTCTTTTTGAAAAACATAAAAAAGAACTGTAAATCTCAAAATCCAAGGATGACAAATGCTCATTTGGAAAATCATATTGTGTGAAGTAATCTGCTAATGGATAAATAATCAACAAATTATTTTTATGTGCATTAAAAAGCTCTTTAAAATAGAGTACTCATGTATACATAAGAAAACAAACAAACAGATCATATATCATGAATGCTTGTATCTAGGTGTAGTATTTTTTGTCTTTGTCGAATGTGTGGATTTTCAAACCCACAATTTTTACAGGTATGATAGGATGCTGAAATGTTTTTGTCCCAATTAATAAAGGATTCCAAAATAAATTCTGAGGTTTGATCAATTCATCAGATTGTGGAAAGTGGGTCAAGTTGAGTTTTTCAGCACCTCTTTGTATATTACATTCTGTGATTCAAAACCAAGAATTCTGGTCATTGGCAGATATTTCTTAACTGTTATTTTTGTTATATATTTACTGGCAACTCAAAATTAAGCTCTGAGGAAAATTTCATTTCAAATCTGTTTTTAATCCCCAGTGAAAGGACTACCAGATGGGTCCTCAGTATACATTGCAGAAGTTCTGGCTATAGATCTAGCATTAAAATGATTTCAAGATCTTAAACACACAGGTTTATTATCTTTTCAGATTCCAAATTGACACTTATATTGATTCAAAATACAAATAGCAAGAATCCACTCATGAATAAGTTAGATTTCCTCTTCAAAAACAAAGAAGTTATATTATGTTAGATACCGAGCCACATCAGCATTCAGGGAAACGAAAAGGTTGACAAAGCAGCAAAGAAGTTACTAAATATGGAACAATCAAATACAAAAATCTCATACAACGGAATAACTGTCATAATAATAAATTACACAATATTCAGCCAACAATTGGTGAATAGTTCTCTGGCTACTGAAAGATAAGAAGGTAGGAGGTGGTTCTCACCAGACTTTGTATTGGACATACACATGTTACTCACAGACATTTATTGAGAAATGAAATCCCACCAATATGTGTACCATGTCAGGAGTCATATATGGTCAGGTACATACTGTTGGAATGCTACAGCTTCTGGGAAATTCCAAACAAGTATTACAGAGCAAACAATCTTAGAGAACTTTTTGAAAACATTAAACCAGATAACATACTGCAATTTTGTCTAAAAGATTGGACTTTACAATAAAATATTTAAAAGGAAAAAAAAAATAATAAAAAAATGTTTAAGTTTTTATACAAACAAAAAAAACTTACCTTCAGTCATTCTTGACAAACAATAAAACATCTTTTCCTTCAACCATACCTAACAAACTATAAAATTTTCCTTCAAACATATCTGAAGAACTATAAAAATTACTCTGATCCATACTTGACTAATTATAAAATATGTTTACAACATAATCAATTTGGCTCTCAATGATCCACAAGAAGTTGAAGGGCTGTTAAAAACAATCAATCAATCAATATTCTTATTCCCACCTGATTGGAACCTGTGATGCTATTCTTTTATTAATGGTACTTCATTTTGCATTTATCTCTTTGATCTATGCAGTTCTAAATTTTGAACTGCAATCAGTTGGCCAAGTGCAATCAAAGTCTGTTGAAAATTTTATCAAGACCAATTTTATGGAGTTGTTTATGATCCCTGAAGACTACTGATACTATGACTACTATTTATAATATCATCTCTGCTACTTTCTCATGGGCTCATTTTTCTTGTACAAAAAAACTAAACAAATATGATAGGAAAGTTAATACTCAAATCCAAACAAATTATACCTGTTGAATGCAATTTTAAAAAAAGAAATTGTATCTTTAAATAAAAGTAAAAATATAACTAGTTTAGAAATGATAAAAATTTATAATTTTTTTTCTTATTCTGGATAGGCTTGTAAAGTGTTACACTGAAAATTAAACTATTGTAAGCTAATGTATTCCATATTAAATTCTTTCATTTCAATTGATTCCCAAGAAGTGATTTTATACTTTTATGGTTTCTATTTAAAATTTTAACAAGTGATATAAACCATCATATGATAGTTTTTCTTTCCGCAACTAACAATATATCTTAAATTTAAACCATTGGCTTTATTCATTTTATGAGCCATTACTGCTCAAGAAGCATGTATAAGGTGCAAAATATTTTTTTTTGTAATTTGAAAAGCATTTTTTTTATCTGTTTTTCCACATTCAAGCTTGACATGATCTCTTATTCTAAAGCTAAAATATTCCTTTCTTCTTAAGATGACCTGATATTTGGTCTTTTACAATTCAAGTTGTAACTTGTCCAATGCAGACAGTATTTTCTGAAGATTCATAGGGTAACTATCTTCATCAATTCTCAAAACAAAATATCATCCACTTGCACTTTACAGAAAGGAATATCCTCCAAATGGTCAACTATTTCATGCTGAAAGATGCCTGTAGTACTATATACATCAAGCAAGTTGATACAAACTACAGTAAGTTATGGAGGCAATTAATCTTGTGTTTCGTTATCTAACTTGAGTTACTAAAGTGTATGGCTCAGAATTTATCTTAAAATAAAAAAAAAAGGCAGCAAACAATTTTCTCTCCAAAAACAAAGAAATTATATTATGTGTAAACCTGTTTATGATTTATTTATCTTCCCCACAATTGCCTTTTGGGTACCAGTTTAACATGTGCAGCCCAACAACGTTTTTAATATCATTTTATCTTTCTAGTTGATGAAGTTTCTTCTCAATTCTGTCCTTTAGTGAATAAAGTACTAGACTAGCTCTACAAAATCATGATGATGATGCCTTATCAACTGGTAAATTCACCTTTTAATTGCTCATCACTAAGCAGTGAATCAAACTGAGCCAGTAACTTGAATCTTCACTTAAAAGAAATGTGACTCTCCAATCCAACATTTTCTGGCCAACAATGTGAAGGATTTCGCAATATTTATCATCTCTCAGTTGCGTCTCTGTCCTTGGACAGAGTGCGCTCAGGGACTTCTCTGTCTGAGAACAGAGGGGCAACTGAGGAAAATTATACTGAAGAGGTGCCCAGCCCTGGGGAACACCTGCCCGAGGCAGCGCCCTCCCATTGTACAAGAGGGAGGGATCAGTGCTCACATCAAGGCCAGTGCAACCGTTCGTTGCGGGGGCTGAGGGGAATTTTTGTCCCTGCCTGAGTGTACACACTCGGGTCCCCACATTAATCTGACCTTGTGTCACATCTCATTCTCGTGGGGGAATGAGTAAACACCACAAATCTCACCCTATAAAATTACAAACAGCATAAGGTATTCATTTCCCTCATACCATATTGCTTCAGCACCTCTCCTGGTTATGCTTTAAACCTTACCAGTGTCTCTTCCAAGTCTTTTAATTTCTTCAAATTCATTGTTGAATACAAAGCTCTTGTATCTACATTTATCATTACTGTCTGCTTATTCAAAAACAATTCAACAACCTGCACAGGCACTGAACATGACACACTAACTGTATACATTTCCAGGCTTTGACCTAAACAAATATCAATGTTATTCACTGATCTCTTTCTATTTATCTTTTCTTCTACTAGATTGCTTACTTTCATCTTGTCTACACTTTCAATAAGTATGTCATGATATGCTTGTATCTGAACCATCTTTTATTTTTAAAAGGACACTCATCATGGCTTATGCTTCCACACTGGTAGCATTCACATTTCTCTGGCAATCTATGAACATGGTTCATTCACTGGCAGGTTTTGTTCAATTTGAATATCCTTGAAAAATTTTGTGACTAACTCCATTGCTCCAGATATTTCAAGAACCTTTTGCTAACATCAGTGTTCTCTCACTAAACAATTGCTGCTGAATTTTTGCCCCCACCCTTTCACCAACTTATCTCTTTTATGTTCATTAAGTTGGTCCCCTCCAAAATTGCATTTCTCAGACATTTTTCTTAGTGTAATGACATACTGACTGATGATTTCAGTGTCTTTTCTATCCTAATAATAGAACAAAAATGTTAGACCTAGAAACTATTAATTTACCCATTCTCACAAGGTTTTATATTTTGCTTGTGTGGAAGTGACTTGAGTAATTATAAGGATGTGCATTTGCCTTGTCTCTGAAATTTGGTATTTTGTCACAAAACAAACATTTCATTCTTGTTTAATGTGTTAGATTATCAATTTCTTAACTTTTTTTTTTTTTTTTTTGAGATTAAATGTAATTTTGGTATCTTGGTCTTTTGATCAGCTCTAATTTTATATATACATATGTAGCTGTCTCTAAAAGTTGTATTGTAATATTTTCATATTCAGCCTAACCATTCTCTACATGCAAACATTATTTGATATTAGCGGCTTTCTATTAGCAACTATCTGTGATAGTGTGAGTGATATTGCTTACATATATTTACCTGGATATAGTTGCAGAGAGGATATACTCACATGCTATACCCTCATCTGTACTCATCCTGTATGAGTAACTTGTGCATTCAAAGAAATAAGTTCAATAAAGAGGAAAGCATCTATTTCCTTAGTCACATTCAAGGAGTATAAATCATAGCCAAAGAAATAGAAAAATCAAGTATGGCAGACACTACCTGGAGAGAGAAGAGTACAGATTACTTTCCCTTGGATTAATTTTTATGTAACTGATAGGGAATATTGCTAGGGAGTAATAAAGTTGAAAGAGGAGTCATATATCAGCTTGTTGGAAAATGGAGAGATGTACAATTTAAGCTCATTGAGATTTCAGGACACAATAGTTTTCTTGACAGTTTTGAGGAATCCCTTCATGGATAGTTTGAAATTGTCTGGTTACATGGGTGGAACACCTTAAGCACTGGTGACATCAACAAAAGTGGTTATCTCAAGGAAAGAGATAAGAAGTGGCTGAGATTAAATTTTTGAACTGATGAAAAAGACAGCAGACAATGCTGAGAAATGGCTCTTTATATAGAATGTTAAGCAAAAACATAAGAAAGAAATATGAACAGGCAAAAGATGAACAACTAAACAAGTGTGCAGATAGAATCACTGAAATATTGACATAACAGGCATGCATAAAGATACAAAAGATCTGCTCCTTGCAAAGATGCATAAAATCTAAAAAGGGAAAACTTCTTCTCCCTCAACTACACGTCAGTCATGTACCCTGTCAGTCCAGAAGCACTTCCATGTGCTTCTGTCTTGAAAGAGCTTGACTTCTTTGATATCTGCCATAGTGGACCCACATTACTTCACCACCTCTGTGAACACATAATAGAAAAGCTTAATCTATTTCAAACATAAAACAAATACATCAGAGAACTCTTTCACAGCAACAGAAGTGAGAAACCTACAATACATAAAAAAGCATGTGAGGACATGTAGCATCTGAGGTAAAATCAACATTGGCCAAGGTAAATAGAAATGAAGCAGTAGGACCAGATGAGATTGTAATAAATATGCTGTTATCCATAGATAATTTGGGGATCAACAAGATTACCAAAATAATAAATATATACTGGTGTATCTTGGTAGCAATGCCACAGAAACCGGATGCAAATGAATGTGAACTACATTGGACAATCAGCTTAACGAGTCTTATAACTAAACTTAGAATTCTAATAGATGGAGATTGTAGCAGAATTAGACTATAAATAGAACAAGAACATTATAACACTGGAACATGAAATGCTTCTTTTGTGATCAGAATGAGCGATACAAATGCAACAAGACCTGTACCTGTGTTTCATAGATTATATAAGAGCATTTGATAAATTATGACACAATGAACCTAGTTAAACTGATAGGAAAACTTAATTTATGTGGAAAAGGTATTAGAATAATCTATAACCTTAAACTGGGAACAAATTGACTGCATACAGATAGCATGTTTACAAAAATAAAGAAATAAGACAAGGATGTGTTTTCTCACCAGATTTATTTATCCTATACAGTGAGATAATCTGAAAAGAACTAGAAGGATTTATTAGGATTTATTATTGACTGATATAATTTTAACAACATAAATATACAGATGAAACCATGTTGATATAAGACTTAGAAGGTAAACTGAAAGAACTCTTAGACAAGTGAGAAGAAATGACTATTAACTGTAAGAAGACAGATTGTATGGTTGTCAGCAAGTGAAAACAGCCCAAAGTGTGAGCTACAAATTGGGAGATCAAAATCAATCAAGTACAGAAGTTCAAACTGAGTAGTTTAGTAACTGACAATGAAAAATGTGACACAGAAATCTGAAGGTGCAGAGGAATAGCCAAAGGTACATTTCAGAAACTAAGTCAGGTATTAAGACAGGAACATTTCATTTGGAACAAAGAAAAAGAGTGCTGAACTGTTCTGTCATATCTAATCTTGTATATAAACAGGGAATGCTGGGCAATTTCCTCACAGATGAAAAAGAAACTCCGTGACAGATGTTCTACAGACAGATGCTGAGAATATCATCAACTGAACATGTGAGCAATGAGGAATTTTTAAGGAAAATAGAAACAACAAGGATATTTAGATTTACAATAAGAAAGAAATGGTTTAAATTTCTGGGACACTTAATAAGGAAAGAGGGCTTGGAGAATCTGACACACACAGGATATATTGAAGTCAAGAGAGGAAACTAATCTACCTAATAGATTTGTGTGAATGGATGGCAGGGTGGGGACAGGTGGATGGAAAAGTGTTAAATGTTGCTTAGAGCTACAAGGGACAGGAAGTTGTTGGAGAGCCATGTTTGCTCATATCCTGAATGGATACAGCATGTGAAAGAAGCAGCAGCAACCCCAAGTATTACTTAGAGACTTACAAAAACCCTTAAATGGGATAATAGACTATGTATATATCTTTTATTTTCTTTTATTAAAACAAAATATGATTCCATAAATGAATAACAGATTATACTTTTCCCATGACTCTCATGAATAGTCTGATCTTATATTAATCAACTTACAATCTGGAGATTAAATGGTTTGGTTGCTTTTGCACTTATTTTATCAGATTTCCTACCTCTCATTGGTACATCCAAGTGGTGAAGTTGATTTCTTGTTTTGCTTTTTGTGTCATTGCTGAGAATCTATTTTTGCAGAGATATGTATTACAAAATTGGACCTGAATTTTCAAAGCTTTGATAACAATCGTTTTCATTTTGATCACCTCATTTAATATCATAACTCAAAAGTCCTTAACAGTTAATGCTCATTTTGATTTCCACACCAGGTTGAATTTTTGCTACTTTAGTAATACTTGACATCAACAACTGCATCAAATGGATTTAATGCTCAGCTTGGTTTTTCTAGTAATCCATATTCCTCTATGAGAGAGTATTTTTTGATGGTTCATGATATTATCTATGTATAATCCACTTGCCTACACTTTCATGCCTGTTACTTCTTGTTTTTTGCCTGTCATTTCCTGTCCCAGCACTACCAAAAATATAGCTGTGATGAAAGACATGACTTACCTCAGAATTCAAAACGAGTGTGAACGTGTCTTGCCTGCAAATGATAAAAAGAAATATGGCTGCTATTGAAGACGCAATTTATGCGCGCATACCTTGTCCAAAATGAGATGATATTTGCACACATGCAAATTTTGGTCGTATTGGAATAGCATAAAAAGCGGGGTGCCAGCAGCACGACAGAAGGGAAGTCATTAAGTCATGCAATAGAGTTGGACGTACAGATTGACAGACAAAGAGGAAGTCGAAGTAAGCAGATGAGCTGGTGTCTGTTTCACAACTGCCCAGTGTAACGGCTGAGAAAGGGAGCTACGCAATCCATTTCTATGAGGTGACTGGAGAAGAAGAAAAAAATAGCTGGCCTGCCAGCAAGCACTGCACTGCACTTTTTGACCCCTTCCTTTCTCATCACCATTTTTTTTTTTTTTCTACAGTAGCATTCTTGGCATTGTCACTTGGCAGTGTTTTTAATCTTCAGTCATTGCAGGTTGACATCAACAAACTATGAAGTAACCAGATTTCTATGAGGATTTTCCCAGTTGTCCATGATTTTGCAGAAATTTCAGGTGTGAAATCCTCGCAGCCATGCTAACTTGTCTCTGCTGAAAACCCGTTTCACAGTACAAACCAACAAACTCTGTTTATTGAATAATTTAAAAATACATAGGAAATAAAGAATTATTAATCTTTCTATGTTACCTGGTTGACAATCTTTTAGTAGGAAAATTATTCTAGCAGTAAGTAGCAGAAACCAGAGCAGCAGAAGTAGAAAGCATGATTAAATCTGACTTTGCCTATTTTGTCATCTGGTCTCTTCGTCTCTTTGTGTTTCTCTCAGCTGAGTGCTGGCCGATTTATATAAGAAATTCTCAAACCTTTGGCATTGATTTATTGCATGTTTTTCAGTAAGATATTCATGACCTTTATTTGATTAAAATCAGATAGCTTTTTGTGGAATGCGGTCAATCCAAGCCCCTAATTTTGGATTTGGTAGCAATATAATGTTTGTGGGGATTGATAGTATTTTAAATAAACATAGCAAGAATCTTCTTTGGAATTTGGGAAATTTTACAAGACCATAAATCTTATCATACAACCCCAGAGGCAACTGGGGAGGTTGGGGAAGTCTTCATTTTACTAAATATTAATGAATTCTACTAGATTTATTTCAGGTTCAAATCTTCCTAGGGCCTTCCACAAAAATATTTTGTTATTATTTTTAATCTATTCTTTCTTTTGGTAGTCCCCTCAATGCTTAATTAATTTCCTTGAGTTTTTTCAAAGTTTAATCTTAATTATTTTCAGCTTCAAATGATGATTAGGCATTCTCATGAATTGAAATTTTGAACCAGGGTTACCACCCTCTTCTAATCCTTCCTGCAGTAAAACATTGAACCGAAGTTACTACCCTGTTATGTTTAAAATCCATTTCCATCTAAACTATTTGCATGTAAGGAAAAAAAACTGTAGGATTCTGCCTTTTCTTCAAAAAATGTTAACATTTTTGGTGCCATTTCAGGTTTTGTTATTGTCCCTTTCTTTGAAAGGGAAATTCAGTGTTCAAATGTTCAATTATGGAAGCTATTTGGTGATCCACTTTGAGTCATTGAATAATATCACAAACTCTTTTTATATTGGTGAGAAATAAGATTTCCTTATACATTTTGAAAATCCAAACTTTCTTTCTTGACAGCAAGTAAACTGTAAAATGTAACAAAGCTGTGTATATAGTTAACTCTTTTCTTTTCAGATACTTAATTTTTATTGTTTTATGACCAATACTTCCCTGATGCAATTTTGAGAAACATGTTCCTTGCACATTACTACTAAGCACAATTGTCCCAGAGTGATCTGGCTTCCTGATATATAAAAATTTATATATTGTTTTTCTATGACATATCACAAATATGACCAGGTTGGAGTTGCTTGCAGTTATACTTATGTTGTTGAGGCACAGAGATTTTTTTTTCTTTTTTCAAATCTCTTTCCAGATTCAACATAGGATGCAGAAAAATTGTATTGATGAGTTTAAAAAATGTAACCAGTATCCTTTAGTATGTTTTTTTTTTTCTACTATATATCATTTACAAAGCCCTTCCTCTTTAGAGATTGGATTTTAGGCCTTTATCTTTAATTCTATGCTTATTTCATTCTTTCATTTATAACATTGTGCTATCGTAGTGAAATTATGATGATCCTTAAAAGCAATTAAAAAAAATATAGTAAAACTTGTTTAAAATACCACTTATGCTAAGTATATATAGTAAAACTTGTTTTATTATTCTAAACCCTTTGAACTTTTTTTTATATTGTGTTGTAGCTATGTAGTTTTTCTTTGAAATTGTATTTTTTGTTTTAACTTTTCTTTAAACAGGGGTTTTTACATAAAAATGGTTTTATAAATTGATTTATTTTAATTTTTATAACTGAATTTGATAAAATGTGTTGTAAAATTTTTCCATAAATGTCTATATTATCACATTATGTATTTAAAAAAAAATTACTTTGACTCACTTTATAGAGATCCAAGGTGGTTTGATAGTAATTGACAAAATGGGTTAAATGTATAACCTGATGGAAAATAAATGAGAGAAGGTTTGATTGCATTGAAAGATTTTTGGATTAAACATGAAAAAAGTAATAATTAAGAAAATTTTTAGGGGCTCTTCAGGAAGCAAACATGAACATTAAATTGAAAACAACTTGGTATCACTTTGTGTGTCATGTGGTGGAAGAAGAGTCTCCAGTTCAGGATGTTGTGAACCATTGATCAGAACAGTGATCCAATCCTGGCATTTAGTGTCCCCTGCCTCACACACGCACATATATACATATATATTTGCTAAGAAAATTTTGTTTTTCTCATTAGATGAGTCAAAACAATCACTTTTTATATAACATATAACAAATGTCACAATAAAATATGCATTTGAAAAAAAAAATATCAAAATTAGAATATTTTTGTTTATTGATTCTAATATTGAAGATATAAGAAAATGAGCTCCTGAATAAACAAAATGGAGAAAAGTGTATATAAATAATAGATATTGCTAACTTAGAAGAATTTGAAAATAACTCCACAGAACATTACTCTTCTTTCATCATGTAATATCAGTGTTTTTTGACCTTGAAGAAGTATACAATATGACATGGAAGTATGGTATCCCAAAAGATGCAAGCAACATAGAAATAAAGTGCAGAATGTTCATATTCATTAAAAACTTTCTATCAAAACGTATCTTAGGGTTCATCTTAGATTGTTTGGACTCCACAAACAAGAAATGGGAGTACCTCAAGGAGACATTCTGTCACTTTATTTATAATAAAAATAAACAGGATTATTAAAATGGTAAATAATATATTGGAGAAAGTTTAATCAGATTAATTATATTTTAAATCAGCTAATATTCCTCAAATAAAGTTTCAGAAAAGTGTTTTATTTTTGGAAGATTTTTAATACACTGCAATAAATGCAAACTAAAAATGAAATCAAATTTTTTAGCTAAAAAAAAAAAAAAAGAAAAAAAAACTCCTTCCAGTCAATTTAAATTAGTTTTGATATAGAGCAAAGTATTTTGTTTATTGGAAATATTAAATTTAATCTTAACTTGGAATTAAAACTAAAATAAAAACTTCAAGAAAGATTTTTCATTTTTAAAAATCCATTGAGTGAATTTAAAAAACCAATCCACACATGAAAGTGAATATCAAAAATCATAAACATTGCTATAGATTTAGGTATCACCACTAATTTGCTTTTTAAAAAAAAAAAAAAAACTAAGTTTTAGCATCAAAATCTTTATTAAGAGGAAAGACCAAAGTATTTTTTTGGCTATTTAATTAAATTTTTTAATCCTTTTTAGCACATTTGGAATTTTGGTTCAAAATCTTGTTTTTCTTGCATCAGTAGGGGGATCAAAGATTAGTATAGAAAATTTTAGCAACTTTTTTGCAGTAAAAACACACACTGATTTGGATGTCCTTGCAAAATTGTTGGATTTTAATGAAACTTTCAGCGCTTACAAGGGGCAGAATTATTTTAGAAATTTTTTTTTAAATTTATTTTATTTTTGTTTACCTCTGTTAATGCACACACTTAATTTTATGAAATTTCTAGAAATTAAATTTTCAGCAACTTAATATTTATAGCAGTTAAAAAGCAAATCTCCATGGAGAATTTAAATCATCAATTTTTTTTTTTTTTTTTTTTTTTTTTTGTAAAACAGAAGCACCATTTACCAAAAGTCTGCTCTGAATTGTGAAATAATAAAAACAGAATAACCCTAAGACATTATTTAATTAGAAAATATTTTAATTGCTTTTATAATTAAGGACATTATTGCCTTAAGAAAAAATTTTTCATGAATAATGAATTTTTACAAGAATTGTTTTAATTTTTTTGTTTTTTTAATTAATTAAATTTTAGATTTTTTAAAATTCTGTATTAATTTCAACCTTTTATATGGTATTATTATTAAGTAAAACTGTATTTACTAATCACAAATTGAAAAGCTTAGTACAAATCATCAAAACAAAGACAAATATTTTAAAAATGATTTTGAATTTTTTGTATATGTATAAACACGCTGATTTTTGTAGATATGGATGTTCATACATGACCTTACCATAAAATAAGAGCGATAACTATGGTAAATTTAAAGCCAAAGTATCTAAAATTCAATAAAATATTAGATTACAGAGGACATTTTCCTAAATTTTTAAGATTACTGAGTACTTGAGAAATTATATAAAAAGATGCTCACATCATATTCAATTATTTTTTTACAGATAAAACCCCCTATAGACAAACATTAAGCATCCATCTGTCATCAAGCCATCACCATCTTAAATAAACAGCTATCACTGTGTTAAAAGAATACATTTCTGCAATATTTTAAACTAAAAGTAAATAATATTTGTTTCAAATCAGATTAATTATACTTTAAATCAGCTAATATTCCTCAAATAAAGTTTCAGAAAAGTATGTTTTATTTTTGGAAGATTTTTAATACACTGCAATAAATGCAAGCTAAAAATGAAATCAAATTTTTTAGCAAAAAAAAAAAAACTCCTTCCAGTCAATTTATATTAGTTTTGAAATAGAGCAAGTATTTTTCTTATTGGAAATATTAAATTTAATCTATTAACTTGAAATTAAAACTAAAATAAAACCTTCAAGAAAGAGTTTTTTATTTTTAAAAATTCATTTTAAACTTTAAGTATCATGAATCTAGTTCTAGCCAAAAGCAAATTGTACTGCCTGATGATAATTCTATTTTTGCAGTGAAATTGTTAGTCATGAGGATGGCCTTTGATCTTATAAAGAGCTCAGTAGAGCATCAGTTTGTGATATTTATGGATTCTCTATCCTCTCTGGTTGCCCTAAAAGGAAAAGAAACTAACCATCCTTACATTACAGACATGCTGGAGACTTATAACAACCTGGTAAAATTATAAAAATCTATTGTTTTAGCATGGATACCAGGCTATGTTGGTATAAATGGTAATGAGAAAGTAGATGAACTAGCAAAAGAAAAACTGTAACATGGAAATAACTAATATAAAAATTTCATATACAGATTTTAAAAAGTTAACAACTTTATAAAAACCAAATGGCAAGCAATATGGGAGACATTCCCAGAAAACAAACTTTATGAACACCAACTAAGAATCAAACAGGAAAACAAAACTACTAAAAGGGCAAGGAGAGAACATTGCTAACTATAGTTTACTTGTACTTTGATGCACCCACAGCAAACACATTCTGATTGAATGTAAAAGCTATCAGTTTGAACAATGTCACAAATCTAAAAAAAAACATTGAAGATTTAGCTCCTGGCCAGATAATAGGGTTTCTAAAAGAAATGGGAATTTTTAAATTCCTTTAAAAATTGTTTTTGTATGGATATATAAGGACTGCTTTAAATATATTCAAATTGACAGATTAAATAATCTATTTAAAACAAATTATAGCTACCAAACTGAGCACAACCAGCTATTGGAAAAATGGAAAAAATTTAAACAAAATCTAACCAAACTTGGCTTACCAAAAGTGCCACAGGAGAGAGAAAAAGCACTAAGGTGTGCTACTTATCTAAAGATTTAATAGACAAAAATGAATGAAAAAAATGTGAAACTTAGCATATAGAGAAAAAAGAAACACAAGAAAGGTGAAAAACTGGTGAGAAAGTATTTTTCGCACTCTCTTTCTCTATCGCTTTGTTTCTCTCTCTCTTTTCTCTCTCTCTCTCTTTTCTCTCTTCTCTCTCTCTCTCTCTTTCTCTCTCTCTCTTTTCTCTCTCTCTCTCTTTCTCTCTCTCTCTCTTTCTCTCTCTCTTTTCTCTCTCTCTTCTCTCTCTCTCTCTCTCTCTCTTTTCCTCTCTCTCTCTTTTCTCTCTCTCTTTTTCTCTCTCTCTCTCTCTCTCTCTCTTTTCTCTCTCTTTTCTCTCTCTCTCTTTTCTCTCTCTCTCTCTTTCTCTCTCTCTCTCTCTTTTCTCTCTCTCTCTTTTCTCTCTCTCTCTCTTTTCTCTCTCTCTCTTTCTCTCTCTCTCTCTCTTTTCTCTCTCTCTTTCTCTCTCTCTCTTTTCTCTCTCTTTTTCTCTTTTCTCTCTCTCTCTCTCTTTTTCTTTTTCTTTCTCTCTTTTCTTTCTCTCTTTTTCTTTTTCTTTCTCTCTTTTTCTTTCTCTCTCTCTCTTTTTCTTTCTCTCTCTCGGAATATAATAGACATAATGCTGGACATACCACAAGTGATGAAATTAGAAAATGAAATAAAAACATGATGAATTGAGATTGACTCTCCTAAATAGTGAAATGCTAAGAGGGGGTCAGTCAGAACAATACCAATTTACTGGGTGTGGCTACATGAAATTTAATGTGGTCTGCAACATTCCTTAAACATGCTTAATACAGTTTAAATCTGGCAAGCACATAAAGCAATTAAGTGCTTATCAGTTGAGTGTCTTTTGTATCACTCATGCACAATGGCAGTTGAGTTATCTTACTGGAATTAACTATTTCCTCTTGGAAACATGGCAAGTTTCTATTTCATTTGTGAATTCTAACAGAATACATTCCATGCCATTACAGAACTACCAATAACTTACACAACATCCTGCTGACAATACTAGTCAATAGTCTCATGTAGTTTCCTTCACTATCTGAAAGAGCTTGAAACATGACTTGTCTGATCAGGTGATATAAGGCCAGTCTTCAATATTCCAATGGCAGTATTCTCTAGTCTTGCAGTAATCAATGCCATGGTGTCAGTATATGCTGTGTGGCAGTGATTTTTCAACTGGTATGCCATGGAAATTTTTAAAGGTGATTAATTAAATTATTTTTGAAAGAAGTCCAAAGTGCAATAATTATATCAAAATTGAAATCCCTTTTAAATTGATTATGATTATATAATTATTATAAGAAATAAACATATACATAATATTTAAAGAGGGTGGGATGTGTGAAATGAAGTCATGTTTCACATTCATAGACGCTGCAATTTGACAAGGACTTGCCAGTGAATACCGATATGTCAAAATCATTCAAATTTGATTTTGGGAATGACTCGGCAATCCTTAATTGTGAATAGATTGAATTGTACCTGAAGTACATATAGCTTGTACTGAACATATTTTTATTATATAGCATTCAATTAAAAATTCTTAATTAAGAAACAAAAATTAAAAACAATATTCATCAATATAATGTAATTATTTATCATTTATTTTCATATGTAATGAAGCAAATCTGCCACATCCTACATGGTGAAACATTAACAAATGGAGCTATGGTTCCTAGTAAATTAAAGATACATTTACAATCCAGACTTTCCCCACTTGTCTGAAAAGCTAGTAGAATATTTCAAATGACTTCTACTCAGTAATACTAAAGCAAAAATATGGGCCAAATATGCCATAGTATCAGATAAAGCACAAGGAGCGAGTTACGCTGTTGCTAAGAAGAAAAAAAAATTTATACAATTGCAGAATTTGTTATTTTACCAGCCTGCTGGGCAATTTTAAAAAACAATATTTGAAGAATATAAAATGGAAATTTTTTAAAATTCTGCTCAGATAATACAATTTCTCAGCGTATTAAGGATTTATCTGAAAATTTAGAATTTCAAGTAATATCTCACCTCAAAGAAGTAAGCATATTTGCAATTCTGTTGGATGAATCTACTCACTACTAATATATGTTGTAAACCCCAACTTGTAGCATTCATGAAGTTTGTAAATGTAACAGAGAATTTGGTTAACCCAAGAAACGACTCTGAGTTGGTTGTATGTGGTACTGTAAGCACCAAGAGTTGTGTCCTCCTCCACAATAGGCTGTTGAGAGAAGACCTTCTACTTAGACTAAGTGGCACAGACTATTTGAATATGAATGATACTAGGCAGGTATTAGCCAATAGTCAGCGTGGGTCTGGGACTGGGAGAGCTATATAACACCAGAGTTTTTCTCACTCTAGAACGGAACTCCAGACATGCAAATACCAGACAAGATAAATACAGTAAAGAAATCGTAGAACAGTTTTTATTTTGTTGATTATTCCAAACAAAACAAAGGACCAGGATATTTCCAATTTGATTGATAATCACTTCAATTGTAATAACTTGTCTTGGGATTCCTGCATAAATATTTGTACAAATGGTGCCCTATCTATGTATGGAAATTTAAAAAGATTTGTTACACTTGCACAAAAATAGAATCCAAAAATTATTTTTACATACTGTTTTCTACACAGAGAAGTATTAGTGTCAAAATTATTAGTGCCTGACTTGCAAAAAGTTCTAGATGACACTATTAAAATGATTAATTATATAAAAAGCAGGCCATTACAATCAAGATTATTTGCAGAATTATATTGCTGAATGGATGCTTCTCAAATGCAGCTCTTATAGCATACAGAAGTGAAATAATTATCTGGAGGAAGAGTTCTATCAAGATTTTATGGATCTAACATTTTTAGAAATACAATATTTGAAATTAGGCGCTTTACTTTGTGATGAGGTTTGGTGTAATGAAGTTGCATTTTTTACAGATTTATTCCAGTGTTTGAACACTCTTAAGACTATACAAGGATATCATGAAAATATTCTAATGTCTACAGATTAAGTTAAGTCTTTCAAAGAAGAATTACTGCTCTCAAAGAAAAGGATTAAGAGAAAATGCAGTGGAAATATTTGAACTAATGAAAAGGTGTAAACTGGATAAAAATCTTATTGAACTAATTTTACAAACTTTACATTTATTGTATATAAATTTTGAAAAATATTTACCTGCACTTACACTTATAAGGTGCCTGGATTGGGTGAGAAATCCCTTTGATTTAAGTGTGTCTATGTCAGCAAATTTAAATATTACTGAAGAGGAAAAGTTAACAAACAAGAAATGACAAAGGATTGCAATTAAAATATTCAGCAATAGCTATTCTGTCATTTTGGTTATCCTTTAAGGGTGAATTTCCAGATGTTATTTAAAAAAAAAAGAAGCAATATAAATATTTCTTCTATTCTTGATGTCATATTTGTGCAAAGCAAGCATATCTACAATAAACAATATTAAAAACAAAAATCAATCACATCTGTTGAAACATCTAAATAAAGTAAATAAACTTAAATTGAGATATATTTAAACATATTTAATCATTTTTTCAAGCAAAAACTATAGCAAGCCTTACTTCGAAAAACAATTATTTACTATTTGTTTTGGAGGGGAATTTAGATTTTTTTTTTTTTTTAATTAAAGTTTTACTTTTTAAACATTACATTAAAGAAGCAAACATTTCTCTGTAAATGAATTTAATTACTATTTTGAAAGAGAGTAGAAGCAACATACATTAAGAATTTAGTTTTGAAAATCAATTATATTTACATTTCAAGTTGTATTCGAAAAGAAAAAATTTAGTTAAATAAAAATTGAGAGAGACCTGAGTTACAGTCAACATTAGTCACATTGAATATTTATTTTATGAATTTAACTATCAGTCAGTCAGTTATGTGCCATGCATGATACATGCTTAGGTGATCGTATATCTTTCGATACATGACTGATGAAGCAGATTGTTTTTCCCACAGTAGGTTGCCATTTCTTTCTGTGGTAGACCATCCAAGGCTGTAGAACCTGGTCTGTCTTGCTATTTAACCATAGCATAGGGGAGAAGAGGATTCATACCTTTCCCAAGGGTATTAGCACGTAAGTGAATGTAATGGATTCGACTGAAATTTGAACTCGGCTCTCTGACTCCTCAATCTGAGCCACTATCCATTACTCCACCGTGCCTCCTTAACTCAAATTTAACTATATTTCATCTAAATTAAAGTATCTTTTTGAATAAAAATATGGGGATGCTCAGCTCCAAGTGTGGTATTGGTAGTGTGGTATTTTCCTAAATTTAGTTATTTTGTAACATACCAACAAAACAATGAAGTTTATTTTTTTAAAGATTGAATAAACAATTATTTCCCATAAGATGGCTGAAAAATATAAACAATTATTCAGAGATCTTCCAAGCAACGTCAGGTATCCCTGTTAGTTAAATATATAGGAAGTACCCAAAGATCATAATACATTCTTCATGGATTATTGGGACTTTGTTCCCATTGACTGAAAATTAACAGAGCACTAAACCACCAGATATGAAAGCTCATTTTAATAGCCACAGCTCTGGTCTTCTGTGTAGAATATTGGTAATACCAACCTCCCAGCGCAAAAACATATTAAAGTACCTACATTCGGCTCATCAAGGAGTAGTTGGCATGAAAGTGCATGCCAATGACTCGGTTTACTGGCCTGGAATGAATGCCTCAATTCGCAATTACAGGTATAATTGCATTACATGTTCAAGGAATGCCCCAAGTCTACCACATGAACCAATTCGCATGACACCTACACCTGAATGGCCATTTCAACAAATTGTAATGGATTTGTTCTATGTTGGATCCTTCACATATCTTGCTTGTGCAGACAGGCTCACTGGATGGCTCATTCTGTACTGATATTTGCCTCCATATTCCTTTTTATATCATTGAATAATGTTTACTTATATATTTCAATTTTTCACTTATTTCAACTTGACACCTTCATTAAAGGACATTATTTAACTTCAATGCAATAAAATGAAAATGTTATCTGTTAGTTTAAATAGAATAAAAGGTTTTCCTGATGATTTTTACTTCTTTTAAATTTCTTAACACTATATTCTTTTTTTACTAAGGACTTATTGTGTCTGTTGCAGCATATAAAAAAAAAAAGTGGAATATTGTATGAACATTATCTGGTCGTCTCTCATTCCATTAATTGTTTTTAATAATATACTGTTGTTTTTTTGTTTTTTATTTTTATATTTTTTAGGTGCGGGCACGTTGTCGAAAAGGAATTCCACCTTCTCTACGTGCAAGAGCATGGCAGTATTTGTGTGGGAGCAAATTCCTTATGGATCAAAATCAAGGGAAGTTTGAAGTGAGTACATCTTTTTACTTTAGAATATATTTTAATACTTTGATTATGTAATAGAGATTAACTTAAAATTTTCATTTTGTTTAAAATTGGAAAAAAACATTGAAAAATGTTTTTAATTTTAAAGCAAATAGTTTTTTTTTTATTGCCAATTAGTTTTAAAGAACTGTAAGGATTTATGGTGGGGTAACATGCTTCCTACTGATAAATAATTTCTTATATTTTTCTCTTTGTGGAACAAACTCCTGAGAGGATGCTTTCCTTTTTATTACAATCTTAACCTTTTCATGTCTAAGGTCAACTGTTATCTAACCTACATATCTTCATAATATGCACTGCTTCCTCTTCTCTTTATGCCTTTACAACATGATTCAGTAACCTTCTACTTTGAGTGACTCTTGGGCCTTGTATTAGGTGAACAATAACTTTAAAAGAATCTGAGCTATTTTAAATTTGTTTCATTTTTAACTTTGTGAGACTTAATAAGATTGAACATATTGTAGGCAAGGGGGGGTAGAGGAAAGTAGTGTATAACCTACCTATTGAGCTTGCATAAATGATTGGCTAAACAGAGATTAGGAGAGATCACAAAAAAACAATTTACTAAGAGCTACAAAGGACAGGAAATTGTGGAGAGCCATGATTGTTCACACAGAAGAAGTACACCTTGTCACCAGATTATTATGTGAGAATAAAAATGAAAAATATATAAAAATGTTTCATTTTCAGCATTTAAAATTTTAGGTTTTCTTGGGCTCGTCTCAAGACACTGATAGAAGAATGTTGATAGAACCCAATAAATGATACCAGTTAATATAGTGTGATGGTGTTTCTCTACCTGGCATAATGCATGGATGTATTGAGTTTTAAATCCTAGTAATATCATCTAAGTGGAATCCTGTCAGGGTTCAATTAGAGAGAGCATATCAAATTATATTCTAATGTAGAGTTAGCATACAAAACCAGTATGGATATTTATCCATGCGCAGACTTCCAGAGAATGTGACACAAGGTCAAATTTTAAAGTGATTTTTGGTAGCCATCCCAAAATTTCTCCAGCCACCTCAATAATTTGCTAGATAATAACACTAATTACTTCTTGAAGGAGAGGTAATGCCTGGGGGTATAGCCCCCTGTGGCTTAAGTCTAATATTCATTTTACACTTTCCCAGCCTAACTGTGGTTATTTTATATAGTAAACAAGACAGTCTTAATGACCCATGAGAGAAAATTCTGATTTATTGAATTTGCTCTATCGTAGATTATGCTAGATTATGTGTGTAAAAGGAGAGGTTTTTATCAACCTGATTTTTTACTTGTATGTATATAAGAAAATAAGGGATAGTACTATATAATTAGAATTATTAGTTGCTGTCATCGACACTCCCCCTTGTCTCTCCAGTTCAACACAAAGCAGGCATCATTCATTTTCTTAACTGTATATATGTTAGTATTTAATTAATATATACAAAATAAAAATTAAAAATTTTAACCAATGCAAATGCATTATGCATAATAAAAAAAGAATGCATAAATTTACATAAGAATAAGTAAAACATTTTACATTTATTTATTAAAAACCAACAAACTTTCCTTATAGAAATTGACAAGTATTTGAAGTAAACAAACAAAAATTCTAAAATGCCTGACTCTACTGTTAAAAATAGAAATGTACTTAAGGCTCTGTCCATGGTGTAATAAGGAATATATAACATTATAATAATAATAATAATAATGTATGCTATAAAAAAGCTGTTCAGCTTCTTAAATTACACAAGTATCATGATTTTATGACATTCTTCTTCTTTTAATACTTTTATAAAGATGTAAAATTGTTGATGGCTTTTTGGGAAGGAATAGTTTTGAAAAGAAACTACTACTGAGGCTTTTTTTTTTTTTTTTTTTTTTTTTTCTTTTAATGATTTTCACCCACTTATATTGGGTTGGTTAAAAGTTTTTTTTTTTTTTGTTTTTATCATTAGATGGCATCAGGAGGATTTAATTTTAGCTTCATTCAAAGATTGCTTTTGATTCTGTTGTAGCAGTTGTCATAACAGCATGCATGTAAAAAGAGTTTTGTCAAAATTGCTGTATTTTTATTTATTAATACAAACATTAAAAAGATAAAATTGTAACTCAAATGCCTCCCTTCACTCCTTTAAAAAGATTTGTGCAATTTATAGAGAAGATATTGTGAATGATCAAACATTCAGAAGTGATTTGCAAAGTTTTGTGATGGAGATTTCTCACTAAACAATTTAGCATAGTAAAGTAGACCAGTTGAGGTTGATAATGATCAAAATATTACTTGAGAATGATCAGTGTTTTATGATTTATACAGAATATCTAAATCAATATATGTTACAACAATAAGAAGCACAAAAGATCACGGAACAAACAAATTTTATCACCACCAATGTACCAAAAGCCAATCTTTGTTCAAAAGCAATGTATATCCAGTTGAGTTAAAAGGACATCTCTTCTTTCCAGAGAACCTACAAATTAATTCAAACAAGTATTGCTCTGAATTACGAGGCAACAATCAACAAAAAGCATTTGGAGTTAAGAGAAAGAGTGTAATATTCCATCAGGATAATGCTAGACTGCATGATTCTTTGGTAACCAGGCAAAAGTTCTTAGAGATTGCTTGGTAAGCTTTCCCTCATCTGCCATATTCACCAAATATTGCACTTTCAGACTACCATTTATTCTGTTCTTTACAGAATTTTCTTAATGAAAAAAAAATCAATTTCCTGGAAGACTGCAAAAGGCACCTAGGGCAGTTCTTTGCTGACAAAGATAAAAAGTTCTGGGCAGAAGGAATTATGAAGTTGATGGCAGAAAATAGTGGAACAAAACGGTAAATATGTTGTTCAATAAAGTTAATATAAAAAATAAAACTTGTCTTTTAGTCAATAAACCAAATTAAAATTTTGGCTACCCAATATAGCAAATTAGTACTAAATGCTATATACTAGTTTTTTTCCTTTTACCAGATACACACACACATTAGGAAATATTATTTTAATATATCACTGTTTTGATGATTTTTTTTTTTTTTTTTTTTTTTCAACTAAATGTAAAATTTTCTTTGAAATTTTATTCAATTTTAACAGAGCAGAGGATTAATTGAATTAATCATATTTTGTTTATCTTGTTAAAAATAATATTGATATGTTAAACTCCTCAAAACTACTGAATTTTTATGAGCATAAAAAATTAGAATAAGAGATAATGCCAGTTTGTGATGAATGAGAGAAAGAGGCAGAGTTGGAAAAAGACAAAAAAAAAAAAAAAGGTATTCAGGCTTTGCTAATATTCAATAGAGAAATGCGGATAAAACACAAAGAAATTATCCAGTCATTTTTTATGGGCACTATTGTGAGGATAGTGGGTCTCCAGAATGTCTCTCAATCAATGATTAGAACAAGGAGTTTGTTTCAATTAATTATAGTATCATGTCTCATTGAAGATTCTTGATCCTGAGATTAATACACATGTGGTTCATAGATTTACATTTGGCTGTCATGATCAGAATTGTAGGTAGAAAAAGTAAAAAGATCAAAGGGAAACAAAATGTTACATTTGGTATGATGTGGCTAAGGCCATAAAACTGCAGACAAAGAAATCAAGCTTTTAAATGGTTCTATGAAGAATTAATAGAAGTGACACATGTTTTAATGTTCCCTGTGGAAATGAAGAATCCCATTGAATGTAAGATCCAAAAGAAAAAGCGAATTTTAGTTTTGTCAATACTATTGAGCTTCAAAATCAAAACTAGTAGACAAATAAAACAAAAGAGAAATCTTCTTGGGTCCAGTCTAAAATATTTTTCTGTTTTATCCTTTGTAGTAGCTGTTGGGTTTCGTAAAGTAATAATAAACAGAGTTGAAGAGGCACTGAAGAGTTTATGGCAAGGTTAGAATTTAATGGGTCTAAGATACCAATGTTTTTAAAAAAAAGCAGTGAAATTGAAGGCATGACTAGAGGCATAAAGAAAAAAGGTGAAAATTTGAGTTGCCAGAAAACGAAATTGATAAAACTGGCATTGATGACACTGAAGAGTGGATTAGGCAGCATCTAAAAGAAAGCAGGATTAACATGGGAAGAAGTGAAAAAGCAGTTGCCTGAATGTATATGCTAGAAGCTCAGAGCAAGTGGAATATGGTGCAAACAGTAAGAGGTCTGAGAAAAATAGAATGTTTTTCTATTAGGTTTGTGGAAAGCTCGCTCTCTGTAGGAGGAATTGTAGAAAAATCATATGTTGGAATTTTTATAGAGAAGACTACATAAGAAGTAACTGTTCTGTTAAAAGCAAGAAAAGAGAAATCTGTAGTGGAACTGTTAAAAATAGAGAAAAAGATTTTTTTTTTAATACTAAAGTTCACCCATGACAAAGTTCAAGTGTCACACAAGTATGGTGAAGAAAATGGTAGTTTCATGTCTGCTGACAAAAAAAAAAAACAATGAAGGCTTGCATGAACTCTCACTTTACACATGCACACACACACGCACATATATATATATATAAGTGAGAAGTTATGCAAGCCTTCAAGAATGTCATGCAAATTTCTGTTCTACCTCAACTAATCACTCACTTTGATATACATATTACCCAAGTGCCCTGAACAGTGAGGCAGATTGGTTTCAATGGTATGTGAAGGACAGTTTTGTGGCCTATGACTTTTTTTAATACCAAGTAAGGGAATGAAGATGCAAGAGGTTACTGAGTGTGAATGAATATGAGAAAAAGCATTATTAAGGATAGAGAAGAGAAAAGGAATTAAGAAGACTGCAAATAGCAATTGACATTGCATTTAAGTTTTTCAAAATCAAAGTTGACTGGAAACAAGAAGCTGGAAGAGTTCCACAAATGAAAAGTGTGATAGAAGAAACTATTAACATAGAACTTATGGTTACATCTAGCAATTTCAACAAGGATTGAGCATTGATTGAGAGAGCTTGCTTTGTTTTGTTTTATGGCATATCAACCTCAATTGATTATTTAATGCCAACAAGATTTTTATTGCTGGTAATATTTTTTTTTTCAAAAATATATTGCTGGTAAAATTTTTTCCTAAAAAATATTGCTGGTATTAAAACCTATTTTTTTATACTTTCATAGTGTTTTGCTTCCATTTTTTGGTGGGTGAAGGGGTTAACTATTTGTCCATAGCTGGGACCCTGACAGGCACTACCATGCCAGGTCAGGGTGGACCTGGGAACACCAGCAATTAAGAGGTGGTTCCACACTCCTCAAAACCTCTTGATCAGAGGCCTTGCTGTTGGATGTAGTTTATCGTCTTACCCAGGACGGGGGAGAGTTTGGTAGACAAACTAAAGTGTGATTGAATGATGACCATTTAAATTAAAATTGCCCTATGAAATGTGAGAACGATTAATCACATGATGAAAGGGCTAAAAAGACAAAGGAAACCATGGATAGAAGAAAATGTATACCAAAACAAGCAGAAATTGTGGCTGCTGATGAATGGTAAGTGAAATGAGTCAGCAGAGAGGAAGAGACTTCTGAGAAAGATAAAAGACTAACGAGAAATTAGAAGAATGAAATGAAGGCATGAACTCTTTATTCAATGACTAGAGCCAGTGTGTATGGCAAGGAGAAAGGGAGAAAATCTGTTATCTGCTGATAGATTTGTCAATGTCCAAATGTCATCTTGTCTGGAACTTTTCTCTCATAAAACTTAACCTTCTTAATGGGATGATGGTGTTGATAAAATTTGAGATGAGAAGTTAAGGTGGTTGTATCAAGCAAAACCAACTGATTAATTTTACCTAGGAACTGAGCTGGATTTGCTAGACAGTGATCCAAGATGATATAGCTCAACTGCACACTGTTCTAGATAATATATCTAACAAAACAACAAGATTTGATCCAAGGGTGAAGTTGGATAGGGCAATAGTGAGCCATGAAGGGAAGCTACTAACTAGAGCAAGAAGGTTTGGCATTGAAGAGGGATGATAATATCCCGAGAGAGACATACAAAAGAAATTGGTGCAATTGTTGAGGAATAATAATAAAAAAAAAAAAAATTAGCGGATAAAGACCTGAGTAGGAATCAGATAAAAGAAAGGAGAATGATACCAATGAATACCCATTTTTAAAGATGAAACTATATCAAATACCAATGCACTAAAAGGAACTGGTGGAGATAGAGAGGGCAATCCAAGAGAAGTTGGAGGCTTAATAATTACTTTGGAGCTTTACTGTTGATTTGAATATTTATAAAAGACAACTTGCTTCTCCACATTTAATTTGAGATCAGGATAATGATAGGTAACTTTTAAGAGAGGAAAATAAAGAGAAGGTTATGATTTTGTTATGTGGGATTGTATCACTTCACTTAAGATTAACTAATGCACCCAGAATCTAATAACTCATGTTACAAGTTTTAAGTGGGTTGGAAATATTTGCCATAGCTAAGCTAGATTTTTTTTTCTTTTAAAGATCTAGAACATTTTTGCAAATCAAGTTCTGGACTGAAGGAGTAATTGTTAAAAGAATCATCAAAATGCCTGTTCCTCAAAGAGGAAACTAAATGTTATGATGGTGTAATCACTTTTATGTAATTGCTATCATTTATCAATGATGGCAGCTCAAGAGGAAGTTAAATTTTCAATTCCATATTCATAAAAATATGGGCTTTTCCCAAAAAATAGTTTGAAGGATTTTTTTCATTTTTGTTTCTGAATGCTCTGCCACTTATGAAATGTTCCAATGATTGAAGCAAATGAAAATCTGTAGGTGCTAAACTTGGTGAGTATGGAGGAAGTGGAAGAACCACTCATCTATTTTTTTTTTTTTTTTTTTTTGTTGCAAGAGTATGCCTTTCCAATGCTGGAAAATAACATCTACCTTTTCTATTTACCAAAGCAAAACATTTTTGATGTAATTCTTCATTTACCTGATCGAGTAGCTGGCAATAAATGTCTGCAGTGATGGGCCTTACATGTTTCATTAATGAATGACACCTTTCATATTCCACTAGGCACAAAGCAAGCACTTTCATAGATGGAATCTTGGTTCTGATGTTGACATTGGTTTCTCATTTTGCAATAACCAGTCTTTCATTTTCTGTTGACATGCAAAACTCATTTTTCATCACCTGTAACAATGAGATGCAAAAATGTAAGGTTGGCATTCCTGGTTAAAAGACTGTTGAAGATGGTGGTATGTTGTGTTTGGTTCTTAAATGAAAGCTCATGATGAACCCAAATTCCCAGTTTGCCAAATTTCTCAATTAAAAACTGAAATGCATGATAACTGACACAATTAGATAGAAGAGATCATAAACTAATTCTAAACAGTTTCCTATCATTCAACGCTGGTTTTAGTTTGGTTGGTTGACTCCATTTATAACAGTGAAATACGTAATTACTTTCCAACCATCCTAATATTTGTGATTCATAAGAATGAAGGAAACTTGATAAAGGTAAGTTGGAAGCATTTGGTCTTGTGTGAGCCTTTGCACAGTGAAAAAGGTCAGGTGGTCTATTGGAACAATTGGGTATTACTGAAGATTTATACCTGCATTTTCAAGAATTGCCATCTCCATCATAAATTTAACTATGTTAAAACACCCTGAGGAAATATATATATATATATATATATATATATATATATATATGTGTGTGTGTGTGTATGTATGTTTCTAAGAATCTGAGTGAAAAAAGAAAGCAATTATGGAGACCAATGTTTGAAAGATGGACAGGTTAGACATTAGCCTCTGAAGAGAGATGAAGGACATGTCGGAATAAAGAGGAGTAACTGAAATTGACAGAACTGAATGCAAATATTTGAGGATTGTTGCTAAAATATGCCAGTGGACAGGTGGAGCACTAATTGAAACGTTTTAAGTATGAAGTGGAAAAAGTAAAAAGAAAAATTATTTATATTTCATGGTTTAAAAAGAAAAATGATTACTATATTTATGAACTATATAATGAAAAAAAAATATACTATATATATATATATATATATATATATATATATATATATATATATATATATATATATATAAATAAATAATCTCATACTTATTATAAAACCCAGGTTGTGTGTGTGTGTCTGTTCGTTTATATATTGGATTGGATTTCCTACAGTTTTCAACTGATTTCAACAAAACTTCATAGGACTACGTAAAATTACCTTGCGGTGGTTCTGACAACAACAAAAATTGGGAAAACACAATTGTTTTTGCACAAGATCAATTTGAAAACATGATTAAGAGGCATCGCTATCGCGAGAATGAAAGGAAGACAACTCATATCGAGTTATACTTATTATAAAACCTAGGTTGTTTGTGTGCGTGTGTTCGTTTATATATGGGATTGGATTTCCTACATTTTTCAACCAATTTCAACAAAACTTCACTTATTTTTTTTTTGGCAGGTAGTGTTTCTTATTGTCTTGCACACTTTTTTCTTTATTTTTACATTCAGAATGCTTTAAAAATTCCATTTACAAGACAATTGTTTATAATAAAATTCTATTCAATCGGTAGATTCATAACGATTGAAAACAATGTTTTTGTTTGAGTTTGACCAATTCGTAAAAAAAAAAAACAATACAAAAAAAATAAAAATGAATTAAGACATGCGTGTCCATCAACCTTAAAAAATAATCTTTGTCAATTTTATTTTTCAGTCTTTATGATGGTCAATACTTGATCTATCTCTTACTATTACATCCCCGGGCAATGCTGGGCTCTGCTGCTAGTATATATATATATATATATATATATATATAATGAAATATGTGAATTACAAAAAAGTCCTGAAGAAAGTCCTAGAGTGAAGTAATAAAAAATATAAAAAAAGGCACATTAATCTCACTGCATGATAATGTTTTGATTTTACAGATATATGAGGATACAAACTTTTACATGTTTAATAATAAAAAGAAAAAGAAGTAGCATAGTACTATATGTTTTATCAAAAAGTGGTGAATTGCAAAAATGATGATGGAGGAATGTGATGAGATAAGTAGTAACATGTTCATTCTTGTCAAGTAGGACTCCAAAAGGCTTGCCATTTATAAACTGGAGTTAAATGTAGAAAAGTCTCCGGGGAGGGGGGGGGTTCAGGGGAGAAAAAATGAGAGAGACAGCTTGATTGCATTTAATGGTTACTAAAATTAAATGTGAAAAAAAAAACTAATTAAGAATGCTAATTATTTTTTTAATAATTAAGGGATGAAAATAATGATAAATTACTTCATCTAAAATCAAATATTATCTCTCAAAATCTTTGAGGGTAAACTGGTTACATAAAAAATATTGTACCAATGGAACATTAGTGTAGACAGAATACATAATAATTTCAGAAAAAGGGATTTAGAAAAAAAATTTGGCTGACCAATGGGACATCTGGTTTGTTTACATAAAGACATAATTGCTGATGTTCTTATAGAGATAATAATTTTGGAGAAGTAGGTTACCAAAGTTTAATCAAGTGGCTAGTTAGCCATGTGCTTTCCCAAACAAAGAATGTCCTTAGAGAATGTAAATTAATGGTCAAACCATGCCAATACATAATTGGTAATGAGCTGATAGGCTGAATTCCATATATACAATTGTGGGGTGCACTTTATATTATTCAACTTTAGCCAGCAGAGAAGACAAAATAAGGAAGACTGTAACAGTTGCCACAAAAAAGACTCCAATCTTTGAAGTGGAAGAACAAGCAAGCAGACACATGCTACTTTTGTTCTATCATCATCCTATTTGTGAACTAATAATTCAGATTACTGCATACCACTGTCAAATATTAGAATTGGAGAAAAAGAAGGTATTAATTTTGAAATGTCTATATAGCCAACAGCTAAAATAAACTGTTAAAATCTTATGACATTTTAGTTTACTTTGATCAAAACCTTTGAATAATGACAGTCTTGTGAACCCATCAACTTTAGTTTTGTCTTATATGATTGGCTCAGGCTCACAAAGTTTCAACCTTGATCTTGGAATTCTTCAGATCCCATCTAAACATGACATGAGTTACTGGAACAATGAACTTGTCTCTGGCAACAATAGTGTCACTAATAGAAAAATAATAGACAAGATTTTAAACATGACCCAACAGATTTGTAGTGATGCAGATGTTAAAGTTCTGAAATAAAATTTTATGGTATTTCTTTTAATACAATAACTCCAATAAAAAACAAGAAAAAAAGGTTTTACACAACATGAAATGCATAACAACAGACAGGAAAGAAATGTAAAATGAAGCAAATTATGTTCTTTAGATCTCTTTTCAAACTCTAATACACCAAAATCAGTTACCAAAACCCTTCATTCAGATTTCTTTATCCTCACCATATATTCAGTTCAATGTATCTATCAAATCATCTTTAGTTGAATGATTTTAGATTTTTTTCTTAAATATCATGTCCCTCCATAGCAATAATGGTCCACCATAGTTTCCTTTTCTTTAATAGGTGTGAATTGCCATAATTTCTTGAGAGAGTAGAGTAATTTTCTATTGCCTTTTATATGATGGCCACTTTCCACTGTTTGGGTTTCATAGTTTTCCTCCTATTACACTGCCACCTTAAAGAACCCAGTCTATCCTGCAATTTAAGATTACTGGTTATAAATAAATAATCAGTTTATCCTTAAATAGTTGTCTATCAACTTATGTGGTTTAATTTGCAAATATTACTTTGTAGTAATGATTATGTAGTATTGTATGCTATCTCTCACATAGATTCTTTATAAAGATTACAGTTCAAGAATGAAACAGAAGAAAAAAAGGAAAATGCCGAAGATAAAATAATACACTGGGTAGAAACTGACGTTCTTCCACTAAGTAGATACAGAATAGAAACAAAGCAAGACCCAATATTAGGCAGAATAGTAGAGAATAAAAAATAATGTTTGGAGCAATTGTTCGATGGCAGAGCGACCCTTTAAAGACACGAAGCACAAACTAACCATAGAAAATGGCATAATATGCAATGGAGATATAATTGTAGCTCCACAAATACTGAGAAGGGATATACTAAAAGGAGTACATGATGACATGCATTGGGGCATAACATCAATGCAAAAAAGACTAAAGTTACAACCCTGGTGGCCAGGGTATTCAAAAGATGTAGAGGAATATATTAAGAGATGCCCAAAATGTGCAGAAATAAAAAAACTTCAAGCAAGCAAAAATTCACTCATGGCCCAAGGAAGCAGAGCCATGGCTTAGGGTCCACATGGATCACGCACATGTCAAAGATAGGGGATTGTTTTTAGTATTAGTGGACTCGTATTCAGGATGACCAGAGGTTGTCGGAGTAAAGGACTGAAAAGCCACCACAATAACGCAAGTACTAAGGACAATATTCTCAAGGAATGGAGTACCCTAAACAATGGTCACTGACAATGCACCCAAATTTTGCAATGAGAACTTGTGTGCATGGTTAAAACAGATTGGATGCATCCCATACAAGACACCACTGTATCACCCACAATCTAAGGACATTGTGGAAAGAATGATGCAAACGTTGAAAATGGGATTAAAAGCATTCTCACCATTTAATGAAAGCATAGAAGTGTATCTACAAAAATGCTCTTCAATGACAGATCCATTCTACATGAGGAAAGAAAACTGAGCCCTTTGGCATTAATGGAAAGACAAATCAAAGCCCCCATAACTATGTCTTTTTCAACGAAAAAAAAGGTATGCTATAGAAAGAATAAAGAGGCTGAGCCAGAACAAGCAAATTTCCTGATACAAAAAGGACACAACACGGCTATACTAGAGAAAAAGGGACAAAATATACTAGCACATGCAGAGCAATTCAGAAGCAGAAACAAACTGGATGACATGGAAGTGGAAGATCAAGAACAAGAAGAGACAGAAAGTCACAAAAGTGGAACAGAACAGAAAATGGAAGAAAGTGAGAATGAAAAGACAGACAAGTATGAAGAAAATTAAGAAAGACCAACATCACCATTAAAGATAAAACAAGAAAGGCAAAAGGAAGGGCAGTACAGTACAAGAATAATCAGGAATAGTAAAAGAAAAAACAAGGGTATACAACCTCTCCAATTCAGGGAGGTGTAGTATCATATGCAAATGAGATAGACAACTGTAAGTAGGGAACAACTGATGAACATGGACATTGCTTAGCAAACCTGTTTACTAAACATAATGTGGAGAACTGTCCGAAGACTGCTACTACACAGAGATATATATCAAACATAAGAGATTGATTTAACTATTTTGTGTCATGAAAAAATATTATGTTCAAATTTCTTTTACATGATAATCACTTTACCATAACACCATTATTATTTTTCCAGGAATACCTTCATAAGGCTGGAGACCCAAAGTGGATTGAAGACATTCATAAAGATCTACACCGACAATTTCCTTTACATGAGATTTTTGCATTGCGTGGTGGGCATGGGTAAGTACAGTGTTATGTGATGTAAGCTAATTTTTCTTTTAAAAATGAGAAATTTCTTGTATTTATTTGAATGTTATTTAATTTTTTCTTATCCATTTCTTTCCTGAAATGCCTAGATTGATTATATTCAGTTTCCATGATTTTTACCTGAAACTTTCAAAATAAGGATGATGTGCACACATATTTGTCTTTTTAAACTTTGAAATTATTTACATAATTATCCCTAAATGTTTATAATCCAGTCTCACTTTTGCTTATATAAGCATATGTTCTAATACGCATTGATGCTGGCTGAACAAATTAAGACTTTTCTTTTCAATAAGATTTTTATGTACAGTGATCCCTCGTTTATTGCACTAGATTGGTTCTGAGACCGGCTGTGATAATTGAATTTTCGCAAAGTAGGGACACTATATTTACGGTATTTATTTAACGTGTTCTTGGACTTTTAAAACCCTCCCTGTACTGTTAACAACCCACCCATGACAGTACTCTATTAATAACAAGAACAACTGTTAAGCAATAACAATTTAGATTTAAAAAAAAATAAAGATTGTTACTGTATTCAACATGATAGAAGTTGAAGTATAATTTGAATGATGATGGTCATGAATTTGCTGCGCAGTAGAAATGATGATGCTGAAGCTGATGATGACTTCTGCTGTGCAGCCAATAATTGTATTTTATGTCTCTTCAGACAGCGGTGCCCTTTCTATTGCTATTTTACGCTTGTTTTGTTGCTCCTAGACTAGAAAATAATATTTATTATTAATATTTTAATGAAAAATTTTAGGTGTTTATTTATCGCGATTTTTCTAGAATTTTCCAGAAACTCTGCGATATATTTTCCATATATATATATTTTAAAAATCTGCGATGTCATGAATCCGCGATAGTAGAACCGCGAATTAGCAAGGGATCACTGTATAAGCATATCTTTGAAGAATTTCACATTTGTTGTTCGCGCATAAAATACACAATATTTTTATAACAGCAGTTTACCTGTTTTGTTAAATTTCTAATATTTGCTCTTTTTCTACCCAGAATTATCAATAACTTAGAATATATTTATTAAGTAAATTAGAACTTAATTTTAGCTCTTGTTTTTAATATTATCATTTTTAATTTTGTAAATCTCTGATATAAAATAAAAAAAACAAACTTTTCATAAATTATTTTATTTTCATGTAAAGAGAGTAATTTAAATGGTAATCTTTTCTCATGCATGTTTCTCTGACATAAATTTTGTTCATTGACAATCCCAAAAGAAATATAACACGTTCCGCAAAAACATTCTCTTTTTTTTTTATTTAAAGAATGAAAGGTAGCAAATGGTTTGCAAGTAAGAAACTTCTGTTAATGCCACATATTAAATCAGTGTTATTGTTTTAATGAGAAATATTCTAATTTTCTAATTGCTTTAGTTTTTCTTATAAAGCAACTGAAGCATAATACATTTGATGCACACTGTTTTTAAACAAAATCTAATCACCATTTAGTTGTTCAGCTATTCTAACATTTGATCTACCACATGACAGTTGCTACTTTCTTTATTCATTTGTTTGTTATATTGATAATCTCATTTCACTTTGCTTGTTACAACCTTGAATTGGTGACCAATGACAAATTCATTCATACTTTTCATTTGTTTTCTCTTAATTTCTCATCTGGTCACATTAAGTTTCATTGATTTAGATTGGAATGAAACTTATAAAATGAATATGCCTCATGATATTGAAGTCACTTTTCAACAAAACATATGCTTACTGTGTTTCAAACACAGTATATACTTAAATTTATCTTTTATATAAAAATATCTCTTTATAATTCTGAAAGCTCATGCCTTATTTTTAAAATTCATTTTCACATGTAATACTAATAGGTATGCATTCATCATTTTATAATCAAATTTTATTATTTAATGTTTTCACAATAAAATTAATACTAACCAAAGTTGGTGAAATTTTCAGGGTATATTTATAAAAGAAATGTATTTTATAAGTTTGTTTATAATACTCATCCTTATTTAAATAGTAATGATAACATTTTTTTTATAATGCAAACAAGTGATATATTTTTATTTATAAATCTAAAATGTATATATCAAACCTATTTGCACAATATCATATTTCTTGGACATTCAGGCTGGTAAATGTTGTTAATACTGTTTATTATAAAAGTAACATTTACTTAAATATTTGTATCTATAAAAATGACATATAAACAGAAAATATGTTAAAATGATTGTCAGACTTAGTCCATTTCATAATATACAATATCCTATGTAATATGGGCTCTTTGAAATGCCAATTAACTGCCATCATTCTTTAAGCCATTGACCTTGTTAATTTTTCAGCTATTTCAACATAACATAGCTTGTGGCAGTTATTATTGCTTCCCATAGACCTTTGTTGCTTGAGTATTGTTTTCCATTTGCACATACTTTTAATGATCAATCATGTTTTCTGTTGGATTAATCTCTCAAAAGGCTGAGGACCATTCCATTAATTTGCTGTCTTTGAAACTTTTATGACAATGTGGCAATAATTATCATTGCAGAATTAGGAACAATTTTTTACATGAATATACTCTTTAGCTTAAAGTTTCTTGCTTGTGATATTATTGGTTCTTAGACAAAATTTTATTTTTTTTATAGTTATCTAACTTTATTTTGAAAGCATCAACTTGGAAGGTACCTATAGTCTTACTGCCTATAATACTAGCCCAAAACATTATACCACCTCTACCACATTTTCTAAATCATATTGTTTGATTATTTCCATGAAGGACTAAACATACAACCCAGCCATCAAGTCCATCCCATGTAGCTTTACATTCATCACTAAAAATTACTATTGAGAAATTTGTTTTTATATTTAATTTTGATCTTTCTCTTTGTGATATTTATTTGCTGATGATAGTTTTGCTGCTTTCATGTCTTTAGCCAATGTTCTTAATATTTTACTTCATTTTTCTCTGTTTATATTTACAACACTAGCTTCAGATATTTTCTTGCTGGTCAGTCCACTTTTCTTGGTTAATATCATTTTAATATTTCTCAAATTTCTTTTAAAATTAAACTTTTTTTTCTTGTTCTTATCTTGCCACTGTTTCCAATTTCTTTTTTGATTGTTCCATAATCTCTGTTCAACATTTTCACAATTTCCAAAGTTGTGTTTACTCAGTAACTTTACAATATTTTCTTTCTCTTTTGAGGTTATCTTTCTTGCAATGTCAATATTTGTATATCTGAAATTAATAAATAAATATCAATAACTGTACTATTATATATCCACACATATGAAAAGCACTCAAATTACAAAATAAAATTTCATGTCACAAAATAATTTATTGTAAGTATTTCTAATAAAACAGATTTTTGTCAGATTAAACTCAGAGTATATTTATCATCAAAATAAAAGTATATTCTGAAATTTTTACCAACATCAGATGCTTAATACCAATTTTATTGTGAAAACATTGACTTACATTCTATAAATATAAGTTTCATTTGTAATGAACATTAAATACATTAATATTTCAAGAAATTTATATGTTTATATATTCAAATTTTTAATTTTTATCAGTAATCAAAATTTCTTAAAAATTCTTGTTCTGAGACAAAATGTATTAAACTTTTTTATACTGCACTCAAATTTTTTCATTAATTTGATCACTTAATTTCTTTCCAAAGATATTTCTTTTTAAAAATAATTTTTGCCCAAGCTTCACTTTAAATCTTTCAAAAACCATAATATATTGTTTTATACTATCGGAAAGAGATTATTGTAACCTGCTCCAACGTTGTCATCATTTTTTTTTATGCACACAATTTTCATTTGTTTTAAAGTTTTAAAAAAAATGTATTAAAAAAATCTTTGAAATTTAATCAAAACTTAACTTTAATCATTTTTGTCAGTAAAAAATCACAAAAAGTAAATTACATAAATTTTAATCATACAGTATTTTCCTTGAATTTTGGTATGTAAATAACGTGTATTTTTTTTTTTTTTTTTTTTTTTTCATGAAATAAAAAGAAATGGAATGTTTAATATAAAGCAAATCACAATCAACTTTCCAGGCTGTAAAATGTAATATTCAGAAAAAAAAGCAAACAATCCTGCTATTTTATAATAAATATCTTTAAGTCAGCTTGAAAATGTTTATGAAAATTTTCTCTCTTGCAGATACGCAACGTTAACATTTATGCATTGCAGAAAAATAACAACACTATTTAAACTTATTAACCTAATGTGCTGTAAAACTAGAGTACATCTATTTTGTTTGCACATTTTTTTTATTAAAATGTGACAAGATTCTTGTTATTGTGAGATTTTTTTTTCTTTTCAGATTACTAGATGTTTGTATTGCTTTTTTCTTTGGTTTTAAACAGCAGCATGGAATTAGTTTTAAAATCATAATCTTACAATTTGTTTTTGTTGAAATCTTTGGCCTGCTTGAGGTATTTTGATTTAACAGGTATTATGTAAATTCAATTAGACCATCTATACAGTCCATGATGAAAAATGGGACACATTTTGCATGCCCTAGTAATTCGTAAAGTGATCAGTTAAACTATTTGTGTATATAAAAAAGAAAAAAATACACCAAGTTTTATATATTTGAATTTCCTTTTGGGTTTTTTTTAAAAAAAAAAAAAAACTTAAGACATTAAAAATCATCAGTGAAAGTGCAGGAAAATTTGAAGGATATCAGTAGCATACAGTAAAGTAACTACAAGCTGTACTATATTGTTTCTAGGATGGAGAATATTAAAAAATATCAACTATGTAGTTATACTATATGTAAGATGAGCAACTGAACAAATCCAAAGAATTTGTCCATCCTGGGTATGACGATAAACTACATCCAGCAGTAAGGCCTTTGCTCAGAAGGTTTTGAGGAGTGTCAAACCACCTCTTAATTGCTGGTGTTCCCAGGTCCCTCCTGTCAGGGTCTCAGCTATGGGCAAATACCTAACCTCCCCCCTCCCCAAAAGGGGGTCACAATACATTTTTGGAAAAAAATTATTACCAGTAATACATTTTTGGAAAAAAAAAATTATTATCAATAAAAATCTTGTCAGCATTAAATAACACATTGTGGCTGATATTCAATAAACCAAACCAAAAGGGGTCAAAATACTATGAAAGTATAAAAATAAGTTTTAATACTACCAATAGATTTTTGAAAAAAGAAAAAAATTACCAGCAATACATTTTTGAAAAAAAAAAATATTACTAGCAATAAAAATTTTCTCAGCATTAAATAATCCATTGAGGTTGATATGCCATAAAACAAAAAACAAAGAATTTGTGGATATTACAAGATGTGGGTGATTTTTTTTTTTTTTTCCATAGCACAATTACTCTTTGCAATCTATTTACTGAAGTTGGTCATATATGAGAGAAGTGGTTGACAAAAGATTGCATTTATAACCTCTTGTGCAAATGAGGCAAGAATAGAAGAGGGAGAAACAAGCCATATCCTGAAAGTAAGACTTGAGGAACATAAAGCATATACAAACAGGAAATAGAAAGGTTTGGTATGGCAGACATTATCTGGAGAGAGAAGCACTTATATTAACCTCTCTGGTAAATGGAAAGTGAGAGTAATAAGGGAAGTGACATACCTTAATCTGATGAATAGGTGTATAGTTCAAACCAATGTGGACTTATTTAGTTAGTAAATGGATTGCATCCCAATGTATAAATATAAAATCACCCATGTTACATAGGTTGCTGAGAATGGAATTATCATCAACACTCATATTGCTAGAAATGTGCTTAGCCAAATAATTTCAGCCATTATTATTGTTCTAATTGCCATCAAACTATGAACAAAAGGCTCTTCTCTTTCTTTATGGATTGTACACCTGAATAATTCTGTAGAATGGATCAGCTAAAATATTGTGATAATAAGTTACACAGTGAGTTATCACATTGAAACAATTCTTGAAATTATAATGTCTCTTCTCAAAATTATAGAGGTTATCTTAACATTTTTTTTAACTCTATCAGTTCAAAACAAAATCATACTTATCACTTGGTGACTATTATGGGCAACAAGTGCTGAGCATTCTTCTCACCATGATGGGAATAAATCATATTTCTTTTTCCTTTTAATTCTAGGCAAGAAGATCTCTTTCGAATTTTGAAGGCATATACCATCCATAACCCACAAGATGGGTACTGTCAGGCACAGGGTCCAATTGCTGCCGTCCTGTTGATGCACATGCCTGCAGAGCAAGCGTTTTGGTGCCTTGTTTCTATTTGTGAAAAATATCTACCAGGCTATTATAGTCCTGGTTTGGTGAGTAGCTTAAGATATTTCCAGTTATGAACTGTAGCAGTTCATCAGTATTAGATATAGTCAGCCTTATTGTACAGGTGACCTAGCTGCCCCACTTCTAGCTAAACTGGAGCAGTTATTTATATGGAGTAGACTGTGTCCTTCTTGTTAATTTTTATATTAAGAATTTATTGGGTAGCATAAAAAGTTTGCACTATTTTTTTTTTTTTTTTTTTTTTTTGTTACTACATGACCTTATCAGAAGTGAATTTTAACTAACTCCATTCAAAATGGTTACTTTTAACTATATGGAACAGCTGCTATATCAGCATACATTTTAAAAACAATTTTGTCAAAATTGGTGTTTCTGTTTATTAATACTACAGCAATAGCTGTAAAAAAAAAAAAAAAAAAAAACTGCCATTTATGGAATATCTGTTATGTGATTGAACATGTTAAAAGTGGTTAGTAAAGTTTTGTGCAGGAGATTTTTCACTGAATAATGTTTTATGGTCAAGTATACTATTTCATTTTGAGGGTGGCCAAAACATAAGAGTAATTAAGATTCTATGACACAGGAGATAGCCAATCATTTGTAGTCTGATTTTGAAGCAGATTTTGATGGGTGATGATGAATTGATATTTTGTAACAGCAGGAAATGCAAAGTATCACAGAACCAGCAAAATGAACTCCTAATTTTATCAAAAGGCTCATCTTCATCCAAAAATAATACTATTTATTTGGTGATGTTGAAAAAATGTCCTCAACTATTAGCTCCTCTATAAGAATCAAATAATTGATTTAAATAAGTATTGCTCTCAATTAGACCAATTGAGGGCAGCACTTGATCAAAAACATCTGGAATAAGTTAAAAGAAACAGCATAATAATCCATCAGAATAAGGTTAGTCTACATGTTTAGAAACACCTCTAAAATATCCTTTATCATTAAACAAACAAATCCTATTATTACTAAAATAGTCTTTTTTTTTTTTTTTTTTTAAGTGTCTGTGTAAAATAGTTTTAAGGCATGCTATATCTATAGGTAAAAGTGCTCAATATCAGAGATAGTGTATGTAATTATAAAATGTGTGTATATGTATATATATATATATATATATATATATATATATATATATATATATATATATATATTTATATATAAAAAAATTATAACATAAGTATGTTATAAAATCACTACAAAAATAGCCATTTTGTTTCAACACACTCTGTGTCTTATCAAGTGATGATGTTGAAAAGAAAATAAATGGTT